>KK499765.1:1204551-1350643 GCA_000688715.1 Glossina pallidipes | reverse complement strand
TTTCTTTTTTTTCTGTTTTTCCTATTATTTGTTTTATTGTACTTATACTAAGTTTTTTTTTTAATAAGAATTAGCTTAAGATTTACTTTAAGTGTCATTTGAACTCGACTGTTGCTTGTTTTAGTTGAGTTTCTGTATAAGTGGAATAAATAAATAAATAACTGGACCACATGAATACATTTTTCGGCTAACATGACGGAAAGGCTCATCGTACAAAAGTGCTATGGTAGATTGGGGTGAATCTAAATCAGTCCAATAATACTTAGGTTGCCTAGCAACAGCTAGGTCGCCAATCGGATTAGATTTGAATTTGGCTTGGATAAGGACACTATGCGACGGGCTTGATCGGTCATAATGTGCCGGTCTTAATCAAATTAGGGAATAGCTTTATATCTTTTAAGCTACTTTTTGCATCGACAGTCCTGTTAATTAGTTGAGCGATTTAAAAAATAACTGACCGTCAGTTTTTTGGAGAACAGCGATAACGGGTGTCATGCAATGACGTATATAGAAGAGATTTCGTGAGATAAATTGCCTCACTTGGGAGAAGAGAAACGATTGTTTTTGCTTAATGCTCAACACACCTAACTATTTAACTGCTTATGTCGAGAGTACTCGGCGGGAAGGTAAAGAAAATTGCATTCATACACTCATATTAATCGTCTCGCATTATATGGAAAAACTCGATTTGCTTAAGTTTCTTGTGTCGATCCTTAATGCCTTTTGTTTACCTTTGCCTTGCTATTGTTCTTGTATTCGTCTGTCTTGATGTACATTTTGTGTACGTGTGTGGTTGTTTGCTTTGTGGGAATTTTTTTCATTCGTTTAATTTCAATTTTCACTTGTTTGTATTACGTTTTAATTATAACTATGTTTGAATCAATTTGATTTGGATTATTTAGAGAGAGAGAGAGAGAGAGAGAGAGAGAGAGAGAGAGAGAGAGAGAGAGAGAGAAATTGCATCAGTGTGTTACAGTGAAACTGAAACGAATCAGGCAGCCTATTACCCTATGGCGGAAGTCTTAAGAAAGTCAAGTTCATGGCTTAAGCACAACGGATAGGTTATTTCACTGGCATCCTTTATATAAAAAGCAACGTGACGAACTCTTTTTGAATCCATTCTATATCGTTTACTTTGGTCGTGGGTGAGTGAAGAAAATACAAGCATTTTTATAACATCCTTAGCGCTCATTCGACTTATGCAGAAACACTTAACAAACGACGCTTGCGTTTATAGGTTTCCAGGAAAATTTCCGTTTCGTTTTAGAACTTAAGCTTCTTCCCTATTTTATTGCATCACAAATCCTTTTAAGGAAAACTTCTTCATTTCTTTTGGGTTTAATCGTACACGAGCGGTGGCACAAGGGTGTATTAAATTTGTGCGGACGTTTGCAACATGCAGAAGAACTTGGGGCTCAGCTTTTATTATACATATAGAGTAAGTACCACTTTTTATATCGATTTAAGCTTTTCTGCCTATCCAACTGTCCGTGCGTCTGTCTGTCTGTCTTGGATTTTCGCATTCGACGTACAGGTCCCAATTTGTAAGATATTCTGATGACATTTGCTACCACGACGTGTTACCGATCGGACCAGTTTTAGGACTACTCCCCATACAAGGCCTTATTCTGAAGCAGCGTTATATGAGTAACTGTAGTAAATGAAGTTTTGTATAGTGTCTTCGGTTGTTATAACATGTTTCTCTTTACCAATAAACTATTTATGAATTCTCCGGCTTAGAACAAATGAATTTTTATGTAACAAATAATACACAGAATTTAATAAAAAAAAGAGAAAAAAGAAAAGCAAACCATTTATGATCATAGCGATCATTCGATCTTTTGGACAAACACATCAACGATTTTGTTTGTGTCGATCATATGTCTACTTAAAAACAACAGCTCATCATATATGTGAAACGCCACGAAAGTCAAACAAAACATCAAGACAACACTTTAAAAACAATGTGATTGAAATAAAAGTTAAAAAAAAAAATTGTAATAATAATAAATAAATAAATAAAGAAAAGAAACAAATGTGCATAAAAATAAACTAACACATATATAAAAAAAATATTGGAAATGAGATGAAATGTACACTTGCGGTAAGCGTAAGAAGCGATAGAGTGGTGGAGGATGAGAGAGGCAGAAAGAGAACGAGATAAAGTATATAAATGTGTTGTTTGCTTAAAAGCGCGTAAATCAACTAAAAGTATGAAATAATTTTTACTAAATATATGTATATAGGTATGTGTGTATTATACGATTACATGAGCGAGCACGTACTGGGGGCATTGCAAACCACATACAAAACGACACTTATGGCCAGCGATGGCATTTTTTCAACAATATTCGCTTTGTTAACGTAGAAATGAGGCATACAAACACATAGTCACACACATACACACGTATACGCAAACGCCCGTATGTACGCGTATATGAAAACATATAAATTCATAAAGAAGGTTAGTTAATAAACGAGAAACTGACGTTAAATATGTGACGAACCATTGGACGACAGTCAATCAGTTGGTTGGTTGCTTTGTTGCCTGATAGTGTATCGCCGATGGCTATAGTGCGGGGAATTGGTGGAGTATTAACAGAGAAATGCGACTCTCTTAAGGCGACAATGCGGCCGACAGCAGCTGCTGCTAAACCAATTCTTGGCACTCGCATACACTTTGCGACATTAAAGGCTAACTGACTGACTGATTATTACTGCGCCGCTGTTTGATTGTAGCTGCTGCCACTGCCACGACTGTTATTGTCATCGTCTGTTGTTGATATTTTTGAAGCGTGCCATAAATTGACGCATAAAATATTTTATTGTATAAAATACATAACAAAGCACAACAGCAACAGCAACCATAACAACAATAATAACAGCAACAGCGGCAGCAATACAATTGAGAATGTTTATTACGCCATGTGGTGTATTGGAAAATACTGAAACTACAATATCGGCATCATCATCAACAACAACAACAACAACAACAATAACAATAACATACATCAGTTATGATATGAAATGCTTCATTTGTCCATTAATGACAACAATAACAACAATAATAATAACAACAACAATATTGCATTACATAGCAATGCATCGCCTTGCATTGTTTATTGACCATAAAAAGTGGTTGGTTAACTTTATAACATACCGCTTGCTCTGCATGTGCTACGTACGGCTTATTCTCAAGGGAATTTCCAAAGTTTTAACGCAGTTTTCTTTTTCGGTCTCGGTTTTTGTTTATTTTTTTATTTTCTTTTCTGAATTTTATTAAATTTTAGTTTTTAATAAAATACAGCCAGAAATGGTCTTAAATAAATTGCGCGTACATACATACGCGCAAACGTAGACAGATGCGATAAGCTTTGTTGCTTACATACATATAAATTTTTATAAAAAATTATTAATTGCTGGCTGGCATCGTTTGATTTGTGCTTCTACTTTAACGCTTGGCAAACGCATTGCATTGCATTGCGTTGCGTTGCATTACATTGTATTGCATTGGGTTGACCATAAACGTATTAAAAATTTAATTTTTTTCACCATTTTTATTAGAATTTAATTTTTAATTTATATACATACACATGTATGTATGTATGTTATTATTGTTGCTATTTTTATAATTTTTTTTAAATTTTTTTGTAAATTAGTGTCAAAACACATTTAATCAATTTTTATAAATGTGTTCGCACACCTTTTACTAGGTGGTCTTGAAATCATCACAAGTGTTTGACATTTTTTTTACATTTTTTTGTTCATTTGTACATAAAGAGAAAAAGAACACAACAACAACAACAACAACAACGGCAACAACAGCAGCAGCAATAATAGCAAGAACAGTAACACGAAAATCACAATTAAATTGCACAAATGTTGTTTAAATGAATTAACTTGTATTGGTTTCTTTCGACAAGGTGTTAAACAGCAACCAACATGTCAGCCTCATCAGTGTTTGTGTTTTAATGTTGTTGTGCAGTGTAAGTTATATATACAGTAACACCCACACCCCAAAACTCAAAGCTCAAAAGTAAAGCAATACCTTTCATCGATTGTCTTTCTCTCGCTCTCTCTCTCTCTCTGTCCCTCTTTCCCTTTCCCTTTCCCTCTCTCTTATTCATCTTCTTCTTCCTCTTCTCTTTTCTCTTTTGCCCTTTTCTATCTGTTTGCCACTTTGGCATTGTGTTATTTTGGCTTTTCTTGAAAATCACTTCATTTGCATGGTGACTCCTTCCTAATACACATATGTGTTGTTATTGTGTTTTGTTAATAGTTGGTTGTTGCCTGCTGCAGCGTTGGCGAACACAGTCACGAAATCAAGTGTACAATTCATACCTACATACATATGTAACAATTTTAGAAAATACGTATAGGAATCTGTTTGTTTTTAAGTTTTTGGTTTCTTGGTTTGATTGTGTTTCAACAATTGGCTAAAACTTGTGGCTTTGATTGTCTGAGTAAACACTATTTAAGCTATCAAAATATGGTGTCATTAAATCCTTGCATTAGTTAAAATTTTAAAAATTTTCACTATCGAAAGAATTATATAAATAAAACTATGTTTCAAACTGGGATTTTGTTTCATTTTAACACGGCGCGCATATGTTGAAATATTTCATTATGCTGAAGAAATTTCACTTTTTCTTTGTCTGGAAAAAATTATGACATCCACTGAAAATTTCCGTGGATTGTGTGGACAGTGTGGATCTTCATTTTATTCAATGACATGCGCTTCGAGACCCCCCGCTCTAAAATTTAATGTAGACGCCATATAATCTGCGTAATTTTTCACTATCTCCTCATCCACAACTTACACGTCACTCAAGAATGGCCATGTCCGTCGCATGTATGGCATCGTTGTGGGCAAATCCGTACAATTTCTAGATAGCTCTAGCGTTCATATGATACGTGTCATTGCGACATTTGGTTTACAGGTGGCAGGGGTTTTAGTGACTTCACTTTTGTAATTTTTCAAACAAGGGATAAAAAAGAATATCGCTTGTTGAATAAGGATTGTTTTCTGAGGGGTGGGGGATACTGTTAAATAGCGAGTTGCCAAGCGTCATGGGGACCTTGGGTGGGGAAAATCAACTGTTATTGGCAGATATGCTGAACGTAAACGTGGTCGTATGAGCGCCCATGGTCTTGAACGCTCTGGTCGACAAAAATCGAATGACATAAATTTGTTTTAGAGACAAAATTGTTTTAGAAGACCGTAAAGAACAACTGCCTGAGATAGCTCACACAGTGACGCATGCAGTTTTTTACTGTTTGGTATGAGCATTTGCTCACGAGAAAGCTCTGTACGGAATGGCTGCCCCGTTTGGTCATTTTTGACAACGAGGTTTTTTTTTTACCTAACCAAATACTCAGGGATTAGTCCCGCGCCGATATAGCTCGGTGCTGGTTAGTAAGGAGTCAGGAAAGAGGAAGCGAAAGGAAGAGTGCGCTGAATCGGGAAGCGTTACGCGTTTACCGACTAAGCACTCTGTACAGCTACGACTAAAGTAACTGCAAACGACCGCGGTCGTGGTAATCGCGATTCCTATCGATCAGGCGGCTCATATGATGTTTTGATGATTCAGAACGCTGCTTAGAGCTATTTAAGCGAGATGAAAAGGACTTTCTCAAGCGATGTGTGACAGTGGATGGATTTATCACTGCATTCCAGAGTTAAGTCGGCTGTTAGTCGAATGGACAGCAACCGGTGAAAGCTGTCCAAAGTGACGCTAAACCAACTGCACCTTGTACCCTAATGCTCGAAGTGTCGTAAAATTTTGATGCACGCGTCATATTGGACAACTTTTTCGATAACTTCCAACAAAAGGCTTCTTTTGAAAAGTCATTATAAGAATAACTGTTTTGAGTAAAGTGTTGTAGGGTGTTTAATGACACTGTAATGTTTTTTCTTGTTGTTATTCGTATAAATTGTTGATGTTGGAAAGATGAAGAATGGATTGGAGCGCGTGACTACCGAAGAAAGTTTTTAGTTAACCACGCACACAAATACTGAACACCACTAGAGGCGTTAGGTAAGTAATAATAATTGCAATGAAAACGAAAGAAGGGTAATGAGAAAAAACAGGACTACGCATTCCTTTACGGGCCATACTTTTCTCTTGTTTGTCTTGAGATTATGTCGTGGCGATATCTCTCTCTTATGTTTCATCTTTTATTAACGCCCAGAATATAACAAAGCAAGCCAATTTAATAAAAAAGCCAATTTTTAACAAAGTTCGCTATTCGCACTTGACAATTTTACGCGATTAGCACGAATTTCCGCTTATTGCAAAAAGTAAACCCTCTCCTCGTATAATACCATTACAGTCATTAGTTTCATTACTGACCACACTTGCCAGCCTTTAACCTGCCAGCCTGATCTGATATTGTTAAAATAGGCTGGGAGCAACTCGATGTTTCCAAAATGTGATTTGTTTAGTAACCGTAGGTTTTCGGCAAAGATCAAGAATTTCCAAGCTGGGCAAAACTGCTTAATCAGTACAGGCTTTGTGGCCCACATTTCCGCCTATTACATACAAACCCACACATAATTATCCGTTAAAATATTATTGTCACAGTCAAGTAAGAATAATTGTAAATATTTTTACTTACATTCACATATTCTTATATATATAGATATGTATTCTTGTTTTACTTACGTGTATTTTTAAGCTGCGTACAATAACTTAAACTTTACTATAAAATGCTAGATGTTGGGCAACTAAGATAAGTAAGACTCAATACGAACGTCTACCGACTTATTTCTCTTCTAGTTTTCTGCTTAGTAACGCATTTAGAAAAGTTTCAAGTGCCGTTTTCATTTTCTTGGTTCACTCAATGCCTTTAGGATGCATTTTCTCTTTTTATAAAAAGTGAAAAAGTGAAGAAAAAGGGAAAGGAGAGAGGAAACACGTAAGAAAGTTATAGTCAACGTGGGGGCGAATTTTAGACACTCTCTAACTCGAGTAGATATAAAGAAAAAATATGTGAGATTGTCTTCTACCTCTTACCAGATATGCTCTTCTTTTCGCAAAGCCGGTAAATACGCATCGTAGACCTCATAAGACACATGTATTCTTGATCAATATAAGATTCTCTGTCGACCAAAGATGAATCAATGTCGATGAAATTAGTACCTAGAGTCGTCTAAAAATTCAATATTAAAAATAAATAAACTTCTCCTTCTGTTAAATCTTAAATTGTTGTCGTACGGCGATTATTGACATTCAAGTAGGACTTGAATTTTATGGTATTTAAGCGTACTACAGTTTTTATAGCAGAACTTGTCCATTTGATAACTTTATCTGGATAATGGAAATATTATATATTAGCCAAATGTCGACTTTCTGTATAATAGGTCATGATGGGTGACATGTGCAAAGAGTATGTAGACAAAAAGTGACACAAAAACATATAAATAGGATCAGGATAAGATCAATAAAAACGTACGGACGGTGGCAGAACATGTGCACGTTGATAGTTAGATTAGGCGACAGATACGCGAAAGGTAAGTCGGATTCGTAGGCGGGTGGATATACTTGTAGGTGAAGCGACAAGTGAATAGACATTTAGACGACAGACAAATGGTAGAACTTTTTGACGGATCAAGGGTAATAGGAATGGACGCAGGGATGCAAATAAGATTAGGGTGAGGGGTAGGCGAACCTATAAACAAATGTATAGACGGCCTGGTGTAGATAAAGTTAGGTGAACAGATAGACGAACCGACGAACGGACGTACAGACAGGTCGAACAAGTCATCGGACGCGTTAATGGATGGACAGATATACGGAAAAATGAAAGTCTACATGGACGGAAAACGTCGTAATGCTTTCACCTTATAACCTCTTTATGCGCATCAGGAGTGGTGTTACGAAAACAATAACAAAATTAGTACACTCTTCTTTATGGTGAGGAGAATAAAAATACATGTTTTACACAAATACCGTAAATGCCTGTTGTGGCGTATAGTTAGTAGTAGTGATGGTGGCGTTAACTTTTTCAATTGACTTTGTAGAGTTTTTGCAATTTTTTTCTTGCATTTTCTTTGCCTATTGATGGCATTGTTTTTGAGTGCGTGTATAGTTTGAAGAAACGCAAGAAAAAAGGAAAAAAAAGCAAAAGACGTTTTAATTTTGAAAATGAATAAAGTTTTTTACAAACTTAGCAAAAAAACAAGAAACCTCCTTAAGAGGGGTTTTTGTGGCTGTCAAGGGGTTTTCCTACGATCAAAACAAAGTTTTACTAAGTACGTAAACAGATTTCTTTTCACTCAATCTCTCTTTTCATTCTTTAGCTTCCGGCTGCTATTCGGCTCCGTAGAAATACCTCAAATATGGTTTTGACGCTTTGTGTGATTTTCCTTTATGCGTGTGTGTTAGTGTATAAAAAATGCGCAGTTTGGATGTACGTAGATGTTCGAAAATCTTTTGAAGCACAAACTATTGTTTATATGAAACTACTTTGGTTAAGCTTTAGCTGCAAAAATCTTTTACTGAAGCAAGCAAAAATGTTGTGGTTTCAGTTGAAAATTTTCTTTTAATTGCTCACGATTGCTTCTCTGTATAGCTGGCGCACTCAACACATTAGATATAATTAAAATAAAATTTTCAACGCATTCTGCATTTTATTAATGTTTAATTAACAAATCGTTAGAATTTTGCCGAATAGAAAATTTTTAGTAAAATCAAAAACAAAGTGCAAAACGACAACAACAACAAATTTGGCTTATCATTGACACATTCTAACCAAAAAGTTTCAATTTTGGATTTTTCTCAAATCATTTTTGATTAATTACACGCCTCTGGTGAGTCTAAAGTAACACAACTGCAGCCACAATAACGATAACGCCATTTACAAAAACTGGATTTAACACAAATTGCAATCAATTCATTTTTCCATTATTGTTGTAGTTGTTGCCAGAGATTTTTTTTTTCAATTTGTTTACAAATATTAGCTCATATTCGCATCAGGTATTAGCTAATTTAACCAAATTTGTTCAAGATTTCAAGATAAAACGCATAAAATACAAATGACAACATCGACCAACAACAACGGCAACAACAACAGCAACATCAGTGCACATTAGCGCATGAAAAGCACGCGTTTGTTGAGTTTATTTTATGTGCATGTGTGTGTGTGTGCAAGTATTGGATGTTTTTTTTATTTATTTTTTTATTTAAACATTGCGACTAATTTTATAAAGCATATGGATGGTAGGCAGCCCAGTCGTATGAATAACCCTAACAGCATTCGTTTGTGCATGTGTTTATGTGCGTAAGTGCATTTGTGTAAATATACATAGTTATGATTTACTAATCAGTTAACATTTGCGTGTATTTGTTTTACTTCATTTCAAGTTATTTGCTTTTAACTTTATTTGTAATAAACTAATATGTACGTGCGTATGACCGACTGCCTCGTGCGTCGTCTATCTGTTTGCATTTCATCTATAAATATAAATCATGTTTCCATAAATATTCATACATCTGTGCGTGTGTAGATACCGATATCAAGCATGAAAACGTACTTTACAAAAATATTTTGATTATGGCATGTGCTCGAAAAAAACGTTTCACGTTATTTATGGAAGCATGCAGATGTGTGTAATGAAATTAAAAAATATTTTACAACACTTTAGAATTCTTCTAAAATAAAATGTTAGTCATAACTATAAGAATCTATAGAACGGCGATATAATTTACTACAAGACTCTCAAGTCTTTTATTTCGCTATATATTTCGTGTCCATGAACGCAGTTATTGCAAACGTTTGGTAAAGCAAGGCAGGGCAAAGTTGAATACATAGCGATCTCTGAATATTGTCCCGATAGATTTTCAGAGGCAGCAATAAATATGTCTATTCATTCCGGGCTGCAATATGTATAATTGAGTGACACTATTAAGAGTGAAGGCTTACATTACATCATTACGGGGATATGATCGTCGACCAAAGGCACAGCAAAGTTCAAAGTAAACAGCTTTTCACCTCAAAATAAATAGAATTTCCTTTTACATGGCATAGTATTCTACACATGGTACAGCATAAATAGGCATAGTATTCTGACTTAGACTCTCATCCCACACTGCTTTTTTGTCCGGCTTGCGCATAATTACGAAACAGGATTTTCAGATCTCTGAAAATAGAAATTACGCCAGGTAACCTGCTAGCTAGTTAACGGGCACTGACAGATAAAAAAAGTGCGCCGGTTTTTATGCAAAATATGCTTCGATATGAGGACACATGCAGGCGACGTTCGAACCCCTAATCTAACGTGAGGACGGGGAAGATGGGAAGATCAAGCGAGGATCAAGATTCCATTAGGGTCCATCTCGATGTAACGCGAAAGCAGTTTCGATACGGGTTTGGTTCGAGTGTAGGGCCACTAGTTGATAGTACGTAATAGTTCATAGTACAAAAAGTTGATAGTTCATTAAAAAAAAAAAAAAACTATGGTAAGTATAGAATATGTAGTATTTTAGTATGGTATAAATTACTACATACAGCGTAGTATAGTATCGAATACTATAATATAGTATAGTGTAATATGATATACACAGTACAGCGTAACGTACATGTAATAAAGTATATATAGCGAACTTATGATAAGGCTAGACATTATAACAAAGAATATTAATCAGAAGCAAACAGAAAAATTGAAGTAAACGAGTCCATAACATTTTGTCAGGCTTAAGGTATTAAGAAGCGGACATAGGTCTAAATAACTCCACATACAGCTACTTGCAAAGTATGGTCCATCACACTGTTATTACTGACTCGGCAGTCGTGAGCCTTTTCCCCTCGGCTATTGCAGTTTTTCAGGTACTTTGAGTTGCTATTAATTGTTTTTTTTTTTTTTTTTGCAAACAGTTGAATACGAGTCTAGTATCACTGTTTCCTAAGATTATGGAGAATTTTTGTTAATTTTTCTACTCCCGCCATAGCATATACACGTGCCTATAGCCAGATAAACACGAAGGTATCTCTCAAAATTTGGAAGTTTCTGTGATCTGCACGCAAAGGCATTTTTTGTTTACAAATAGTGTGTAAGTCAACTTAAGTGGCTTTCTTTAAAATATTACTCTAACAATATCATCAAAGTCCACGTCAGTGAAGAAAATTTCATCAAAATATTTTAAATATTACGGCCTGTAGATTAAACAGAGGAACGCATCGACAGACATGAGATTGACAGACGGACAGATAAGATTCGGAAATTGATTCTGAATCGATCAGTATAATAAGTCAATTTTCATTCCCTTTTTTCAGAGATTTTGTGGTACATGCTGTCGCTTTCACTGCATCTATGCACTAAAGCATGATACGTTTTAAATGTTAAAAGGACCGTAAACACTTCGTAAGGACATTCGTGAGCGTACCGGGAAAGGTACAAAACACGAGATAAGGCATTTCACCCATTCAGGGTGCGCAGAGAAGAGATCCAAATGCTAGAAGACCTATAGCATTTTTTAAGCCCCGTAGAATGATGTTATCCTTCAAGCAAAACTACTCCATCGAGTCATTAGTCTCTTTATTATCAAAACATTGAACGCCGGTATCTACATAACGATACGAACTGTACTTCTTTGTCTCCGTTGTTTCCGAGATCGTGCTAAATGCCTTTATACCTTCCACAGCGAGATTGAAAGGCGCTCCATGGCTGTAACGCATATAGTTATCCTTTGGAGATGAGCTAATGTGTGTATATTATTCGTCGTCACAAATACTTAGATAAATAATAGAGATTTATTCAAACATGTCCAAGATCTGTCTATCGTCTCTTTGGATTCTAATAGGGAAATTAAAGAAGGATATTAACAAGGATTCCGGCATTTATTTTAAGATATTTAACTTTATCTACAAAAACAGACTAGGACTCTAATTTTTTCCTTACCATTCCCGCCGGGCTAAGTTTGAGAATCGAGAACTATCAACTATCGTTCGCAACTTAGGCGGACCCACATTAGCTCCAAGGCACATCTAAATTGTCTTTCATTATATTGTTTTATGAATGATGCCTTTAATGGGCTTTGTTTACTATTCAACAAATTATACCCACTTTACGTCATTTTTTTATTGGTACGTACTTTTTGAAAGTAATTATCTAGAAGAAATTTTAGAAATTCGAATTAATTGGTTCGTCTACAGGCCTCGTGAAACTTTCATTGATTTACTTTTGCTGGTAATCTATGTCATTACTATTGTGATCGAAAAGCATTAAGACGAAGTTTTTTTCGGATATCGTTGTGGCGTTTTATGAATTTCTTCCGTTGACTTTGCGGGGACCTTTCGAAATCAATTCAAACGATTATGATTAATGTAGGACGTACATCTGAACGTAACTTTCTTGTTCTCCTAAAAAAGTCGCCGTTTGTGTACCTAGTATACATTGATGTACAAGCTACGTACGACGGAATTTTTCCATAGAAAATACATGTTTGTTGTATGACATTTTCATCGTTTTCATATTGTTGGTACAGCTGGTTAGTTACAGCTTATCGCTGCCAGATGTAAAGCTATGAAACAACTCCAAAGTTCTTTGTTCTTGTAATATTACAATAAGTATTTAAGGGACTTCAAAAGCAGATCTTTTAAAGAAATATTTGGCCTAATAGTGAAAATAAATTTTTCATATCATAGTAGTTTTCATACCATAGTAAAAATGTTTAAATTTTGATCTTCGGGCATTCACTAAGCATTTAACGCTCGAAACTTTCCGTCTAAATATCAACAGTGGAAATAATTTCCCAAAATCTCTATATTTGCGCTAATCGCTTTTAAGGTGAAGGCGTCACAAAAAGTAATTTCCAATTTGTTACAATTTAAACACTTTACAAATCTCACACTGTCTCCACACTACCGATAATCTTTAATACCCAGATTAAGTGTGTATTATAAATAGCTACACACGTACATACTACCATATATAATAATATTGTTTTTTAAAGCGTTTACAAACATAAATATTTGTTGCCAATAATAGTATGTCTGGCATCTGTGTGTAACTGAATGACTGAATGACATACAAATGGAAAAAATTGAATTAAAAAAAAAAAAAATTTACCAGCAAAAATATTTAACATAATTTTTCAACCAGTTTTTGATTTATTACCAATTTTATCATATATTGAAAACGCTTACGATTAATTAAATAAATAAATTAATGTGCCAGCGATGAAAACACAAATTAAGTAAATAAATAAAAATCATGAAAAAGTCTTTATTAATTAAAACAAAAAAGAAAAAAAAAAAACAAAATATTTCAATAAATCATAATAATTATGGTGTTGCGATTAAATTGACACAGATATCAATTCCATAAGCAATTCAAGTCAAGTGAAGTCAAACAAAATACTTTTGGCAATTTTCACATTTTACACAGTTGTGAAAATTTTCAAAAATACACTTTTAAAAAAGAAAAAATTTTTGCTTAAAGCTTGGCATTAGACGCAGAGATTTTTCAAAAATATTTTGAAAAATTGGCAAGAAATATATTGATGTGTATATATATATAAAAATGTGCAGGTTGATAGAAAAATATGTGTGTATTTTCCAGGTGTATAATACAGAAATTCCAAAAGGTAGCTTCCAAGAAGACAACGTAACGTTTTCACATGTCGCCAGACGCCCCAAGATTATTTCCGGAAATCCCAGATTCTTGTAGTAAGAAGTTGAGGGCTTACGTGTTCTTCTTAGTAGCCTTGATCAGGTGGACTGTGAAAAAGGTGCGTCCTCTTTAAAGTTATGAAAAGTCAAGAGTTTTGTAATATCTTGCTGTGGATTGCATTGAATGCATCGAGCGCATCACTGTAGAGAAAAAGGAGGGCGATTAGCTCATCGGCTTCGAAATCAGGCAAAAGTATAAAAATTTATGCTTTCAACTCCCAAACAAAGCATTGAGAGACACGGTGCGATTGAAAAAAAATTTTCCTGCTTCTGATAACCGCATGATCGTCTTAGCAAAGCCAGATCTCTTCAAGTCGTCTAGAACATCTAACACTCTAATGAAATCGGCAATGTTTTGTCATCACGAACTGTTCACCGACGAACTTAAGTCCCAATCTGCCAGGAAAAATAGTTGTGTGAGGTTGTTTTGCTCACAGAAGTTAATTTGGAAAAGAGGAAAGACTTTGCTTCAGGCCCCATAAAAATTGGTGCAGAACAGAAGGTGCAAAAAAGTGGAGAAGCATATTTTGTAACAATGAATCAAAGAGAAATCTGTTTGGGAATGGAGTGAGAAGTTGTTTACTTCGGTTAAAAACAACAGCATGACGGAAAAAATCTCATGGTGTGGAGCGACTTTTCATAGGAGGGCATCAATCGGTATATATCTCAGAAAAAACGCTATGGAAAACTTGTTCGAAACTGTACGTTTACCGTATTCCGAAGAAAATATGACACAGCTATGGATATTTAGCCGGATAACTATCCAAAATATTCATCCAATTCGACGAAAGCCTGGCTCCGGGAGCATACTTTAGAGGCCATTGATTGGCCAAGTCAGTCACCCGACCACAACCCTGTTGAGAACTTTTGAGGAGAAAAAAAGCGTCAAGGCGTTTAATAAAACATTTTGAGGACTTACATCACAAAAAATGTATTTAATTTAAAAAAACAAACATGAACAGTGTAAGAGACATTGCACAGAAAAAAGCCAAGATGATAATAAAATCCGTATACATAAAATATGTCCAACCCTTTAAGACGTCCATTTCAGAGATACTCTCTGAAGTCAATAAACTTTAGATGCGTGGTATTCTGATCCGTAAATACCACCTTTTAGAATTTTGGTATAAAAATTTCCGCTCTGTACTTCCGCGTATAAAACAATGTCATTGGCCCGCGAACGACCGACATTAGCTGAAAAGCTAAAGCAAACGGTATTAAGGAAGTTACTTTTGTTTGGTGACGTAACCTAACGTTGGTTTTTGTAATTAGCTATGTCAGTGGAGCTATCAAGACCATTCTTTGATCGCGCTCTCAGCGAGCTGGCTAATACTTTATTTACATGCAATTTTTAGACCACTGTGGGCGTAGTTGTGAAGAGATCCAAACATGACATGCGGCTTTTAACTAAGAATGCCAAGTTTTCGCTTTCAATTTTAACTTTTTGAAGAAAAACAGCGAAGGACTGAAAATCTCACGAGGATTTAATTTATGGTATGCCAGATGCGTATCCTCATAAAAGGCAAAGGAAACAGCTCGGGGCAGTACTAGAAATAGACATTTCGCAAAGCACTATCTCAAGACTTTTATCTCATGACATGGATGGTATTAGCAAGAGAGCATGTTACTCTTGACTTAATGGAAGCCGATGCTTTCATTACTATGACCATTGTGTACATATATAAAAATGTGAATATTATTTCTGAGTACGTCTCGTATACTAATTTACCATTTCTCATCTTAACACGTGACTTTACGGTTGGGAGGGCTTACGAAATATATCTGAGTCGATTCAGCCTTCTAACACGTCTCGAAGCATTGATTCACAAGTGAGTTCACAAACGAACACGATCCGCTTACAACTGAAACGAAAAAACTCAAAACTAAAAAAAAAAAAAAATATATATATATACATATAAACACTAATCTTACCATAACGAATCACACCACGTTGCGACCCTTAATCACTTACGACAATCTTGATAATAATTGAAGTATTATTCTTATTTTATAATTTAAGTTCATTTATATATCCAAACAGGTTCTATATAAAGACACAATGGCTTACAAAGGCTTAAGAGAAAACTTACATCCAACAGCGCATATCGGAATAGGATTTGATTCGCAAAATTATTAAATTATTAAAATGTAAATGTTCGAGATGAAAATCGTTTCACATCGTCCACTCACACATTCGCAACTGACGCAATGTTCACCCCAGGGTGAATAGTGTCTTGTTATTCGCTTTGATGCTCTTCGCTCTTGCTGTTTATAGGAGTGAGTTTGACTTGGCATCTTTCTGTGGAAACTAAAAAAAAAATTTTCGTTTCTATGCTAAAGGAAAGTAAATAAGACAGTTACAGCGACGGTAAAACGAGTTTCGGGTGACTGGCAGGTGTATCGAAAATATCAACCAGCTAAACACTATTTGGTGAGAAAAAGAGAGAGAGAGAGAAAGCAAGCAAGGAACAAATGAAAAACGAACTAGAGTTGCTTCTAAATTCAAGGATAAAGCACAAGGACTGATCAGTTCAGGATCAAAGGGATAAATTCATTACATGAAATTAGGCTGCCCATAAAAAACCACTATTGTCATCCCTACACCTTTAAAATCCATGGTAGAGGCGAAGTGCTTATAAGGATAGCAACAGATATATACTGTTTTGATAATATATCTCTTGAATAGCCAGAGCAGGTACTGCGAACAGGTAGTAGCGAGTCGATTATGTTCCACTCCAAAGTTAGTGCACGCGCTGGTGTGGTCTGAAGACAAGTCTGCATATTTTAATAAAAGAAGAAAAAGCAGTTACGAATATTTGTAAGAAAAAAACACCCTACAGCTGTTTGTTTATAATATTTCGCTTTATTGTTTTTTTTATTTATTTATTTATTTTTTTTTTAATTTAATCATTTATGATTATGGCACCCAAGGAGGCAACGGCGCCATCGTAAAAAGCTTTAGAAGAAATTTAAATTATTTTATTATGAGTCATAATTTTGCTGTTTGATTATATGAAAATCATATATACACATAGCCAGCCGTTGAGAAGACGCAAAATGCAAAAAAGTGATAAAAGGAAAAACAGATAAAAAATGGGCAAAGCGCATTATAAACTATATTGCAGCAGTAATAATTCACAACAAGATGCGATAACTAGATGCAAATATGAATGTGCATACGCATATATGCACGCATACCCATATCATATATATGTAAAGTGGCTGCTAACAAAACGAGCCGGTTTGCTGCTTTATGACACTCGTATCTTTGAGTATATTATGAATACTATACACTTTTATTTGTTACTTTTTTTTCTTTTTCTTTTAATTTCTCTCTGGTTGATTCAAAATCCACCTTAGCTACATAGGCAGTGTTGCAGGCAAATAAAGGCATGGAGCTAGCAGTAACGTGAAACAAACAAAAAAATCAAGAAAAACTAAACTTGTGAATGAACGAGATTTATATGGCAGTTACCACAAATTTATTAATTGCCAAAGCTCGTAAATATCTTTATGACGAATGTGATTTCTGGTTGATGTTCTCGCGCAAGCATACGCTGCGCATAGTTCGTTAGTTGTGCTGTACGGCCTTCGGAGAGTATAGAATAAACAGAACGCCAACTCTATAAGTTGCCAGGGTGACCCAGTGTGTGTTCGTATTATGGGCATATTTCGTGCATACAGCGATCGTGATGATGAAGCAAGTGGTTTGACAATATGATAATGCGTGGATGTTTAGTACTATAATGCAGGGACGAACTAATCACGAGTTGGTGCAGGCGAGGGCCCCAAATAATTACATATGACGAACAGAAGCCAAAAGTAATTTCAGGCTATTCCTTTTCCGCATATATACACAAAAAGAGCTTTAAAAAGGATTTGCTTGTATTGGGGAGACGATGACATGCATGATCTTTGTTTGTAGATAGGTTTACGTACAATTGATTGTGTCCTATATACCTTTGTTCGTTATTAGGGCTGGGCAGAAAATCGGTTGTGAAATACTTCT
The DNA here is from genome assembly GCA_000688715.1 of Glossina pallidipes. Classification (NCBI taxonomy): domain Eukaryota; kingdom Metazoa; phylum Arthropoda; class Insecta; order Diptera; family Glossinidae; genus Glossina; species Glossina pallidipes. The sequence goes on along the minus strand of KK499765.1, from coordinate 1,332,963 downwards.
TTTCTAAGTGGAGACAAAGACATGGCAAGGTTTTTATGCACTGAAGAGAATGGATCGATTTAATTGCGTCCCTACTTCGGTGTCGGTATCTATCCATTACGTGATAACACGCTGACTCTAGAAATTGCACAAAACACAATTCAGTGCAAATATTGAAAACGTGAAAGTGATTTGTTTACTTACAAGTTCTGAAAATTACGTAGAACACGATTCGCTTCAGACATTAGCGGTATGCGATCACAATCGCTGCCACTCGCCATTTCCAAGGAATATCTTCAAAACTTTCGTTGCGATCGAAAATGGGACAGCAGCCAAAAATTTTGTATTCAGGGCCTAGAAACAAGCGTAGGTGCTGCGCTGAAATGTTAGGTTTTTTAGACGTATGCTTTTGAGAAACAAACCGTGTCTACGTCTTTTCTGAACAATTTTTATATCAGTTAACGCAGTGTAGGGTTCGTTATTAACGGCTGTTTCGCCTTCTACCTGGCACACGCCGTAGACATACAATTCTTGGAATTTTTTCGTAATAGTGGACAGCCCTCTAATCTATACGTTCAAATTATTACCGACATTTTTACGCAAGCAGGGAAAGGTTTTGAATTCGATGCATTAGTGTGAGCTTTTTCACCCGAAGGTCAATTCGCTTCGCTTTAAGAAATCGATTATACTAATGATAATACTGCGCGTAAATTTGCGTTCGCCGAAAGGTAAATTTTGATGATGATGCTCGTTTCATATCCAAAGCGTTCATTCCATTATAAATTAATGGTAGGCTTTGGGAAATTGTTGGGTCAAAGAAAAACAAAACAAATCTCACAAAGCAAAGGCGGCATAATTTTACATAAAAATTAGTTAGTAGACATAATATCATTGCTTTTGATTTTCCTGAAGAACTAACTACTCCACAAGTCTTGTCTGAAACTTTTAAGGATCTTTTTCGAAATTTTTAAAGAATTGTTGCAAAAACTTTTCAAAAAATTCCCCTAAAAGCGTTCAAAAGCTTTTCAATACTTGAGATTTTAAAATTGACGTTTCCAATATGCGAGGGTTGATTTTCGGAGCGTCTAACTCTATCGACATCTTGAAAGTAACTGGAGACCATAATATTAACCAAATATTTAACTCAATACTGAAGCGACTAGACTTACCATTTAGTCTGCCTTTAAGAAAAAAGAGCGAAACCTTTTACATGCTAGCGCTCGCCTTACTTTTACTCCTGGAATGTTTTCCTATTATTAAATAGGAATAACTTCAAAACCTTTTTTCAAAAACGCTTGCGAAAATTTCTTTCTTTGCATTTTACTTCCAGTATTTGTAATGCACTGCAAGCAAGCAGTTTAAAATATGCTGATAGCCTAGGACGATAATTGAACTTAGTCCGCTACTGCCACCATTTTTTTTTGTGACGTTGCACACATAATATAAACGGTTTATTCACTTTAGCAAATGCACTGAAATGAGGAAATCATACACAGGCACATAAATGAGTCCCAAATATTCAATTCAAAATCGCTCGGCCAATGATCATCTTATGACAGTATGCAACTCTCTCCCTCTCTCACTCTTTACCCTTACTCAAGCTCGTAACAGATCGTCATCATAAAATGTCAAACGCTTTAAACATAAAATTTAACGAAATCATTATAATTTTCACAGCGATCATAATTCATGGTTCATGACCACAAGACTCTTAAGATGTCTTTTGAAATCTCTCAGTAAAGGAACAAAACACTTTGCAGGCAAACTTAAATCGTCGTTTGTCGTCAGTACGGTGGACTTCTCATCACCTCATCACTTTATATACACACACAAGTGCCATTGTCTTAAATTACTCGCTTTTTACGTTAAATTAATTTCTTGCATCCATAGTTGATGTCATAGTGTGATTGACTGTTGCTGCGACAATAATATGGAGTTGATTTCCTCCTCTACTCGTCTAAAGTCCTTTTAATATGCAGACCATAATAAAATATAAAATAAATGTAAATCGTATAAGAAAACGAGCTGTAACTAATCAGATTATAAATTATGTTTAACAGTTTTATGCATACAATTTTTTTATGTAAACTTTTAACTTCTCGTCCATAAATTTTCTTTAGGCGATAAAATAAAATAAAAGCCGAAAAGAAAAAACAAAAAGGAAAAAATCAAAAACTTTTTAATTCCAATGAATTTTTTAAAATTATTATAAGAAATTAATTTCTAAACTTGTAAGACGATGTTACAAGGAATGACTTCGATAATCTGATAAGCGCCAACATATATAAACCGTCTCTTTTCTTCTATTAGAATAACGTAGAGCAGAGAGTATTCAGGTAACTGTAAATCAGTCTTCGTGCTCGCTTTCAGCTATTTAGCAACATGAACAGCTGAAAACAAAACCGATAGTTAAATTTTCCAAAAGTGATAACCCCACGGGAATCAGCACTACTCAGCACATTGATGGTGGTTTGACGAATTATAGAAGAAGAAGAACAAGTACTCGGAATACTTATCTTTATTGTTATTGACTTTATAATAATTAGTCGAATTAATAATCGACACCGGAATTCTCCCAACAGGATGCTTGGCAATACATTCAGAAAGGCTAGCAGGGTAGTTACCTCGGCCTCATACTTTTCATTCTATTCATGAATGAGCGGCGATATTGTCACTGGGGATGAATCAAGGGTTCATGGAGTTTCACCAAAAGCAACGGTGAATTCTTTGCCTGTGGAATCGACCGTCTTCCAAGCAAGTGGAAAGCTGTTATTGAAGTAGAAGGTGACTGCGCTCCGGATTAATCATTTAAAAATGTCACTGTCGAATTGTCATCTTCTTAAGTTTTCTTCATGAGGCGTTCAATAACGCCAGATAATACCTTTTAAAAACGCCTGATAATTATGCACGATGTGATTAATACTCGGCAGCGAGGGTCGAGGCACTGAACGCCAAAGAACTTACCCTTGTACCTCTTCAACTGCGACTTTCTTAACACGGTTTAGATTGTTTGCAAAAAAGACTAATGCTTATTATCATTTATTCTCCTTCTCTGATTCGAGTAAAGAAAACAAACTGTTACCGATCCATTTGACTTAATTGTGAGCTGTACTACGTTCCATATAGTATTTACATAAACATGTATTGTATTTAAATTTAGGACAGAAAATAAGTAACTTTGACCTCCTTTGTATAGCTTGGGCTGCCTTGTATTAGCCTAATAAATAAATAAATAAATAAATAAATAAATAAATAAATAAATAAATAAATAAATAAATAAATAAATAAATAAATAAAATATTATATGTTTTTCTCAAACAAATGCCAAATCGATTTGGCGAACGTTTATGAGGCTTTTAGTGTTCTTGCGTCTAATCATAAATTTGAAGCCTTTAAGAAGCATCCCATACTCGGTGGTGCCATTAAGCATTTTTATTATAGCAGCGGAGAACAGTGCACCGGCAATAAGAGGAAAATTTTTAAAAATTGAAAGAAATTGTAAAAGCAACGTCTAAAACATGTGGAGGAAAAAAGTGTTGTAGATTTTTTATGCATTTTCATGGAAAATAGCATAGGTAGGCCTTATTTTTTTTGTTTATTCGTTAGGTTGCAGCGCAAAAGATTGCCAAAACGTGGACTCGCCATATAAATGGGAAGTTAATCCAAATAGAATTGAGAATAAACAAATTATTGTGGTTGTTGAAGGCAAGGCTCGGTCTGTATAGCAAAGTAACTCTATAGAATGCTACTATTGCTCCAATATGGTCCTACGGAACTCCATTCTAGGGATTATTCAACGTAGTTAAGTTGCAAAGAGGCTATCGAAAGATCTTGTTTGTAACAGCAGGTACCCCGTGGAACATAACTGATTCAAATATTCACAGAGACTTAAATATTTCGATCGTAACAGTCGTAGTTAAGGGAAGCGCCAACATATATGTTATCAAAGTCCTAAACCTCTTGCTCGCTTTCCTCCTTAACAGCGAAACTTTCTCGTTTAAAACGCATAGTCACCACAGGTCTCGTAAGTTGAAAGGTGAACTCAAGTAATGTGCTGGAAGATTCATTGCAGAAAGAAAAAATTTGAAGGATAGGAATTTTTATATGAACATAACGTATTAATAATTTAGCTTCAAATTTGCTGAACTCTGTAATGCCGTTTCCCTTCAATTTGTGGTTTTCGCCAAAGTTGACATTAGAGAGTTTTATCCCAGGGGTTTTGCGTTGAAATACCAGATTTGAGAGGAAATGACAAGAACGCTGACAAACACAATCCCTAAATACATGGCAGTTGATAGTTCGCAATGCCAGAATACGGTTGCCTGAATCATAGGTGCTCGCGGGAGAAGCGCAAGCGCATCATTGTAATAATAAACAAAAGCCAAACCGGGATTGGAAAGCGGAGAAATGTCTTATTTATATCACGTTTATATTGCGTTTGCTTTGAGAATAAATTCGTCAAATCATTTCGTTGATTTGAGAACACAGGCGTTCACATTGCATTCAAATCATTAAGTGATTAATTTTGACTCGCAAACATATGCTTGTTGTTTATATCCTAACACATGGTGAGTAATGAAAAATGGAGGAAAATTTAAAAAATGGAACGAAAAATATTTGATCATGTTAGGAGCAAGCAATTTATCTTTCTAACTGGCTCTACCAATTGCATCTGACTAATACGCTGACGTACTTTCTACGTGTAACAATTTTTATATCTTTGTTTTCATGCTTTTTTCTGCAGTTTCCTAAGGGCATTCTTAGTTTTTTTTCTTTTCTTTGAGAGAAGAAGAATAAATAAAGAAGCGGGGATATGAGAATGCTGTGAAATTTACCGCTAATGTGACACAAATCATAGAAAGAGGGAGACAGAGGGAGAGAATAAATTCATGCATCTCATGATTATTCCATTGAAACCGAGGCTTCATTCGGCTCTGCATAACCGAAATTTCTTTCTTGTCAATCTTGTATAGTAGAAGAGTATATGCGGAAGTAAGGTGGAAAGTTTTTACTCTACTCTGCCCTTCATATAACAAATATTTAAAGAAAAGCCGAACCGTCTTTAGTAGCGTTCGTTCTTGGGCCAAAGTAAGCCAGTTGATCGAAATATTAAATAACACAAAAAAAGAAGACTGACGGACGAACAGACAAGCTCAGATTGATTCAGAAAATGATTTTAACGGATCCGTAGAATAAAAGATGGGCCTCTCCCAAATCCTTCTGAGTGTTGCATACATCCGCTCACACGTAATATACGTTTGTATCGCAGACGGTGTCGGGTGTAAAAAGCAAATTATTTTGAAATTTTAAATTTTTGAATTGAATTTTGTCTACAGATTTATCACTGATTGCAGATTTTAAAAACCAAGTTGCCTGAGCATCTTTTGGCCACTGATATGCGTTATATAACATACTTTTATGTTTATGAAGTACATTTGGTTCGGCACTTGTCCCGCGCATCACTCTAAGTGTACCTTTCTTCTGCGTCGAATAGAAAGAAGAAATGCACCTTCAATACAATAAAGTAGTAAGTAATTAGTTAGCTATTAAATTGACGATGTATTTGTCATGGCTGTAAGCTCTGGCCAAAGTTTGTAAATCAATAAAAATTAAATTTGTTTACAATTTTTAACGGGTCTTTTATTTACACACGATAAACTACCATGTAAAGCATTCTTGATGAGAAGGTTTCCGATTGCAGATAACAGTATTCGGACATGCGCAGCAATTTAAAAGGAATTGCGGGGAAAATAGAGCTTTACGGATAGAAAATATTTAAAAAATTGATCGGAAAACTATGAACGTTTTTTCATTTTCTGGCAAAAAGGAAATATCTGTAGAAAAAAATCGTGGTATTTTGAAACATGAGAAAACAGATTTTTTATCCCCATTGTAGGACTGAAAATGCCGCTGCGACAGATCACGGATCTTCGATTGAAACAACTGGCGATCAAAAGCTGCAATCTCTGGCGAGTATAGCGTATCAGAAGAGTACAGGTCGTTCCAATCTTCCGTTGAGAGATTTCTCAGTACGTAATAGGTGCTCGCATATATTTTCTGCGACATCTATTGATGGAAATGATGAAGTAACACAGACTATCAATGTACGCAAAGATTAAATTGGATGATTTGGACGTTTCTCTACATAAAATAGCATTTTTCCATTTGGTGTTATTGAGTTATTCAGTGTACACAGACACTGATTATGAAGCGATCAAAATTGCATTTTCGATTTTAATTACTTGAAGAAATCAGCTACCGAAGCCCATGAAACACTTTTTCAAGCTGAAGCTGATGCTACGTTCTCATATCCTACAATGCGGTTTAATGGCTTGCCAGGCAAAAAAAGGAGTGTCTTTGCATGTACCACATGTATGACGTAATATTCATGGCTATAAAATTTTGTTGTGCATATTGTGGGATCAGCAAGGTGTAGTGCATTACGAGCTACCGAAACGGAATGAACCTATTACGACAGACGTCTGTCGATGTCACTTAACCAAAAATAACGATGTCTTGCTGCAAAATAGACCAACAATAGCGGCTAATATACGCTAAGTCGTTCTCGTGCATGGCACCCCTAGGCCACATGTTGCAACAGTTGTTACGGATACACTCTTGGAGCTCGAATGGCAAGTTCTGCCGCACCCCAGCGTACTCACCAACCATAGCGCCTTCTGCTTACCACCTGTTCAGATTGATGCAGCATAACTTGGCTGACACGCGGTTTCGAAATTCAAATCAACCTCGTTCTTCCGCCACGCCGTTGCCGTGTTGCCATATAGATAGAAGAAAGGTGTAGAAAATGATGGAAAATATTGTATTGTACCAATTTTTCTCAGTGAATGCCTTCTTTAAGTGAAACGTGATCAAAATACATGCAAGCACCTAATACTACTGATCTACTGGTCCCACACCTTTTTCGTTTGTTTCACAGTAAAAACAAATATGTTACAGCCATTTGGCATTCTATTGTCGGCTCAGATGCACCGTTCGTTGTTTACATTTTCCAGAAAGCGTTACGCTAGCTTGCAACCACTTGTAAATCCCCATATCAGTCATAATAGACTTCTGAAACTAATTTCAACATTTTATGTTTTCCTAAAGAAACGAATCTGTGGAAACGCGCAATAAGTTTGATTGCTATTTTATTTTATTTTCGCTCATAGATACAACAAAAAATAATATTATTTTATTATTTCATTTTACTTATGTAAAACTTTCATTACTTTTCAATTTTTTTATTTATCCCATTTATTTGCTGTAGCATTCCTCTTACATCGTAACTTAATCTCGCCATCGCGAAGAAGGTTAATCAACGATTTAAGAAAATTTTTCGAAAACTCCCTAAGGTTAGATAAATTACAGCAATTGTGTCAAAGTAGATGAAAAATCTTTGACTAAATGACAGGTAATATATATGCCATAAATGATGTTTGTATTATTTTCGTCTTATACGGAAGTTTTAATTGAAATGGAAAAAAGAACTAGTCTGCAGTAGAAGAAAAAATATGACAAAGGCATCGAAAACAATAAGTACCTAAGAGAGAATAGGATGTGTTTCTTTCACGTAGAGTATTAATAAAATCACAATAACTGCTCCTACAAGTAGAGGTAGAGTTGTAACAAAAATATTCACACACACAAACACACAAATTAATTTATATCAAATGCCGGAGTCTACGAAGAACATAAAGTAAATGAACAAAATAAATTTTCACTCGTTGAGGGCTCAATACTTTTTGAATAAACTTTTTTATTTCAATAGAATATGCGTGCTTAAGAAAGCCAAAGTGTATCCTTAAGAAAACAACTAGAAAATCAGCTCAATTTACATAAAAAACTAAGCACTTCTGCTTTCCTTTCCAATAAATAAAGTTGTGGAGGGTTAGGACAGCAGCTCGTATATAAGATTGAAAGTAAAGTATTTGAAAAAATAATGACAATTTTTTCTATAAAAAAATAATTTTTTTTCTGATTCATTTTTGTAAAGAAATAACACGCGTTGTGTTCCATTATTCAAAAAAAAATTGATATAAAAAAGCAACGAGAGTGAATGAAGCTGAACGAAAAAACATTTTTTTGATTGATCACTAAACAAGTGTACGGTGTGTAAAGGCAACAGGGAATTTAAAATTACGCATACACATACCTACATTGCCAACACTGATGAGAGCTTCAATAGGATGGAATGCAACTGTATTGTGAATTGAGAATTTCCATTAATGTTTAAAAGGTAAGCGTCAATATTTTCCAATTGCGGTGCTTACGATTGAATAATATGATGGTTTGGATAGATGGCTTTCCATACTGCCGTATATCGTCCGTCAGAATATTATGGCCACGTTTTTGTGGCCAATCTCGCTAAACTTTTATGAATTAGATTTTTTCCTCGTTCCATTTATTTATGAGCTGTCAATTGATTGTAATACGATACTTTTAGGGAAAAAAGTGTTTTGATGAGCACTGACTGAAGGTTAGTTGAAAGTGGCAAAGCAGAAAAAAGACTTTAAAAGGATTGATTTTATTGATTTTATATATAAGAAAAAGAATGGGTTATAGATATGTATGTATATATGTGTGTATGTATTTAGAGAAATATTTTACAGGATATTGAGAAGAGGTTGAAGAGGAAAGAGAAATAGAGAGAGATAGTGGGACAATATAGGTTCAAGCCCTAGTACGTTAGACTATATTTCAAGTACCATTCCTGTGCTGTCGTTGGTAAAGTCTGTGCTCAGTAGAATCATAACGTTTACCCCGCAGACAGACGCTTCTCGGGCTGCTTCCACTGACTGTCTCTCTCTTCCCGCTTCGTTGACGTAGACATTCCCTAAATGATTGGTCATATTAAAAAAAAAACAAAAATCCCACTAACCGGCTCGTCTCCCTCTTTCCAGGTCTACCCTATTGTGAATAATGTGCATCTTGGCCCTGAAATTTGCAGTTAGCTCACACTTAAAACCCGCAAGTTCTTATTGGCCATGCTATTAAATGCGCCTTGTAATTTAATCTTCCTCTTTGGAAATTTTAATAGACATAAATAGCTTTCCATGGCTTCAATGGAGATGCAAGTATTTTAAAGGAAGCTATAAATTTTCACAAAGAAGACAAGCTGTTGTGAATCTTTCAGGAAAGTATGCCAAATAGTTTTTTCGAGTTATTATGCTAATACCTTTTCTTTCATCCAAGAAAAATTATCGAAAAATTGTCCTTTTCTTAGGTTGTTTGGATGGCTTCCATTCTTAAGTAGCAATGGGTCATAAGGTAATCTCAGATAATGTAGAATTTCACCGCATCGCCCTGTCTGAAAGGCAATTTTTCATTGTTCGGAGACATCGGGCCATATGTCCACTTGCTTGGCGGAAACGACTTCATATAAATTGCTATCCGGGAACAGATCTTCCTTACGCAGAGACAGAATATTTGTCTTTCTGATGTTCAGAATGTTCTTATAAACCTGTTGCTCGGTTGAGCAATACAATAAGGACTAGCATGCTTCCAATACCGAAGATTACATCATGTAATATTTTGCACCATTTTCTCGCCTCTGTCCATATTTAGTAATTTTCTTCACTTCTATATAAATCTGATGTCACCATTCTCTAATTCAAGTTTGCTGCAATACTTTTTTAACTACATGATTATCTATTATGTTATGCTTGTCACATTAGCACATCATTCACTTATAAGGACATGTGTCAATAACCACGGGTACATTAATAGTGAGTGTAATCCATAGTGAAAAAATCCATACATGTGTGACTAATGTAGTGAGCGAAAAGAAAAAATGTACGCATATAAAAAGCACGGCCTCCCCAATGACTTCGATCAAGTGATGAGTTTTGATGTCACATGTCAAGAATATATTTAATAAAAAACCGAAAAGTATACAAATAATAAAACAAAAGACAAATACAAGCAATTCATTCATTTAGAAAAAGTCACAGGGGTTTGTATTTTCTTTTATTTTTTTTTTTGCGAAAAATGCGTTCTATAAGAAAATGGTTTCGTTTTTGTAGCTTAAGCTTACAATTAATTTAAAAACTTTTATGAATGTAAAGGTATGTGTTTAAAGTTAAATTATTCAGTAAAATTACATTTCAGTGATTTACTCATATATTAAAAGAAAAACAAAATGTCACAAAGCTGGTAAAACCTAAAAGCGTATAAGTGTAGATGTAAATGCCGTATGGCTTTACTGATATTTTCAGCAGAATATATTTGTATGTCCCCCATAAAATTACGTGCAAAGGAATCCTGCTGTTATGGCTATAAACCATTTACAAATGCACATACACTCATGTTATCTACGCATTTAGACTAGATATGCATTCATACTAAGCTTTGAATAATTTGCCAGAAAAGCCCTTTTTCTAATTACTATGTAAAATTTTTCTCAGAATGATAAAGTGAGTAGGAAAAGAGAAGGGAGATAGAGACAGAGAGAGAGAGAGAGAGACAAGAGGAGAATCAAAAAATTGATAAAAAGTTTTGGGGCTTAGAGCGGAGAGAGAAAAAAAACATGGTTTTTATTTTGTATCTATTCGTACACAAATGCTGTGTTGTCGTTACTAGCACCACCACCATCACCGTCGTCACCATCAACTGACATCAACGGCATTATGTCCACCTTAGTCCGAGCCGTAAATATAGAAAATGTCATTTTAAAATCCTAATTTACGCTTCGTCGTTCCAAAATGCACATTTCTGCATTAGTAAAATATATACAAACGAATGTGTATGCGTATGTGTGCGTACATGTACCTTTAGTACCTACACGAGTGGAGTTATTGAACCTCTCTGGCAGAATTTTGCCATCATCATTTTCAAGCATAATCGTGCTGTGTGTTGTATGCCATGCCATATATTCGTATTTTGCTATTGAAAGCATTCCACTTTGCTTACGATAAACTCATATAAACATTCGTTTGCTTATCTATGTACATATACGTATGCCTACGTTATTGTGTTGTGTACAATCGAAGTACTCATCATCATCATCGTCATCAGCGCCATATTGGTATATCGAAATCAAAATTTTCAAATATCTTCTTATAACACCATTACATAAACATTAGGTTATCATTACACTTTTCAAAGCACTTCCCTCTCTCTGTCTTTCTCCTCACTCCCTCACTACTTCTCACTTTCTAACTCGATTATTTGCATTCGTTTTGAAATAAATGAAATTTGCGTTCAAATTCTTGTACGGTGGGTATGTTTTCAATTTAACTGCTGAGGTTTCCAGACGATCTCTAACCAGTCTTAGGTTAAATCTATATGTACACGGAACGCGAAAATGTATTGTGCACGATTTTTTCGAACTCGTGTTTGGTTTTTAGTTAATGAGTTTGTGAATAAATGCAACTTGCGTTGAAACATAATGCAAACCAATATATTTAACTGCGTTACTGGGCGGTTTACTTCTCTTTTTCTTTGTTTGAATGCGATGTGCCGGTAAAAAAATTTCGAAAATTTCTCTACGACCGTTTCTCTTCCTACAGGCGACTAAACTTGGGTGTAAGAGTGGACCCCGCCTAGATAAGAAGGACTCAAAGGTGCTCGAGCATAATTTTCGGATCTTAGTAGAAAGCCACATAAAGAGCGTTAGGTTGCAACTGTGTTATAGAAATATTCTGAAGGGAAATGTAGCTGCGAGAAAGCCTTGAATGGTGTAAGTAGCAGCCCTCTCTCTAAGCATTGCAGAAAAACGTCTCAAAGCAATTTCAAAACTATCTAAGAAGAATCGAGAAGAAATACCTTCACGGGATCAAAATATTTGGAGAAAAATACGAACTAATGGTCTTCCTCTCTCTCTCTCTCTTTCTTCGGAGTTGTTTCAGTTTCTTCTATATTGTGTGCGTGTATACCCGCTTTTCAAGCTCATATTCTTAATTGATAACTAAGTTCAGTCCCCTATCTCTACTTTTGTGATTGTGGTGACTCCAGAATAACCCGTAAAAATGGTAAAAATAACAAATATATGCAAAATGCTGGTAATTCTAGTCTACCGTTAAGCTCTATTCGATTGAGTAACTATTTACATTTCTAATGCAGTTAAAATGATTATTACATAACCATTTACGCCTTTGAATCGATACGTCTGATTATAAATAATTATAAAATAGAGCGAAATCTGGCATAGCAGATGTAAAATTTTGCACGGCGGAGATGGTACAGAATTTTGTCCAATTACTGTCAGAATTTATTTTCAAAAAGACGTCTCCAATGCCGTCACAGCAGTGGTATTCATTTTTCTCTCAATTCATTCACAACAGAAATCTGCCATCTTGAATACCAAACCGACTTTTTCTTCTTTCTTTTCATGTATACGTTTGCAACAACTTAAAATCTGAAGAATATCCGATCAAGTAACAATTTTTTTTTTTTTTTGCTTTTGGGCGACTTTCGGTTCATGGACATCTATGTGAAGGCCGTTTTTTTTGCTTATGCACGAATTAGCTGATCGACCTACATCTACCGATAAGTTTAGCGTAATACTAGCTCGAATGAGCCAAATGAATGGTTGAGGTAATGACATATGACTCTTAGCGATTTTTACATGTCAGTTTTGCAGCCAGATGAGTCCAAAACTCTTCTTGAAAGTAGTGTAACTTTCTTACCTATTGTAGATGCGAAAGAGAGTTAAAAGAAGGAAAACGAATTTGTAATTTTCGGTGTAATCTAGGAATGGTTTTGTCTAGAGGACAAAACCATTTTAAATGTCGTTCAAAGGAAAGATTGTAGCGCTTAAGTGAATCGATTACGTCTATTAAGATATGTGGAAATGCTTAATAAGATGTAAACATACTTTGAAATCATGTCTTGCAATTGAGGCGAAAGTCAACTGTTACTACTGATGTGGTTATCGAGTTATCAACGAATTTACATCTACTGGCGAGCTGCTATAACACAACGGCTGTAATTATTTAACATACAAATACAAACATTCATGTGATTAAATTGATTAATTTAATGCTTCACTGTATGATTGCAAACATAAGTTCAACTTCATACACGACATACAAGAACCATTCAATCAGTGCGAAAGTGTATAAAATGTAGGTGTGTAGATGTGCATGCTTGCCGGCAAATTTTATTTTACATACATATATATACATATATATAAATACAAATGGGTATGAAATTGTTACAAGTACCTCTTCTTGCAGTTTTTATTTCCTTCTTACAAAAAATTGTTGCTGGTAGCGATTTTATTACGGATGATTTCATTTCCGTTGGCCGTTAATTTTTATAAATCGTCCTCGTCAATTGTCGCGCCTCACTTCTGCGCTTCATACTTACATATTATATATGTCAAGAGCCCAATTTTTTACGCCTGCTACTGTTCCAGTAAAATAAGACAAAAAAAAAGAAGAGAACCAAAAAAAGGAAAAAAAACAGAAAACGAAAGGGTTGCAAAACATTAACTGCCAGATTTTATTATTTACTTTTTTTTCCGAAAACCAAACACATTTTCGCTTTATCCAACCGAGAAATGAAACGAAAAATTGCCCATAGGTTATACATGAAGACAAATACATAATTGTATCGATGCAAAATGTACGAAACATATGAACATGTAAGAGACCATTAGCAATATCTGTAACTTAGAAGAAGAATGTAAAAAAAATAAAAAACAAACAACGCAGATATCATCAGCATCATCATCATCCACTTCATTTGCTACAAAACACATCATTCATTTGGTGGAATACTCGTTTATGCACATCTCACATGACGTAGTGTTTACGCTTTTCTAGAAGTTAGAATTTATATAACAAAAAAGGTGTCTTAGGGAAGAAAGTCCAGCCCCTGCGTTACTCGAGACTTTGTTTATTCTCAAGCATTACTTCTTCTTATTTTTCGCTTAGGTCCTTTAACCAAAATATTTTAGGAAAGAGAGCGTATCCGTTAATTAACCTAAAAGCTTTTGATTGGATGGTCTTTCAATGCGTTCGTATCAAGCGATCTCATTTAAAGATCAAAGGATGTTTAAGCACCTATCACATCACTCAATGATTCCAGTCTAACACATACACCGCAACACAGTCGATAGATCTACGGTTTCTGCACAGTAGCAACCTTCAAGTAATACGTGTGAACAACCCACGACAATTATTCTAAAAGCTATAGCTGTTTTAGTGGCACCACCACTTTGGGCCGCCTTCACCGGTTGCGCCCCAACCGCGCCGATTTAGCTGTGCAAACCATGTTTCATCCATTGTAGCATATCACAGAGAAAATTCTTTTCACTTCGCCTAAATATCTCCAAAGAAGCTCTGAAACGTCAGCAGGGTGCTGTCAAAAGCGAGCAAAGGCGGCACCCACTTGGAACAGAGCTTTCGCATGGACAAATTCATTCATTCGAAATAGTAAATAGCTTTGGAGCCTTCGTTTGGAGTTCATTTTCTTGTCCGGTTTTTATTCCTCTTGTGTTTCCATTTATCGGAAAAATTGAAAGTGAAAAGTGCGAAGATGTTTCTATCATTTTTTTTAGTAAAATCGAAGATTTCCAAAAGAAGAAGCATAATTCTTTACTGACTACCATTTCTATCATCTTTCAGCCGGAACGTATTTCCGCGTTCCACGTCATATCGCTGATACCGTCTTCGGGGTGCAAGGCTGACTGGAAGAGAATAAAAATCATCTATTAAAACTAATGTTAATCAGGAGAAGTAATCTGTGTCTAACTGTCTTTAACGAAAATTGTCCTCCCATTTTAAATCAGAGTTCTATGCAAGTCCGCTCACTTGCTCCTTTGTCGACCTCAATAACCGATGTCTAGCGAAGTCTAGCTAATGTGCCACCTGACTCATTAGTAAATAGTGTTCAACGAACTTGATGGCTTTTGCATGTTTTTATCCAGTCTCCTTCTCATTTGTTTATTTACACATGTATTGTTGGTTTCGAAATTCTTCCTCTCCTAATCTTAAAATTTATCCGAATATTTACCTCGTCCAAGTAGTCGCAACTGGAACAAAAATATTTACCGAAGCAATATAAATATGAAGAAGCTCCGCGCAGCCTCCACAAGTAATACGCAACAAAGCTATTTTCACATCTATCACTGCAAGGTGGAATTGTACTATTCCTTGTCCCTATCATTTTCACACTTAGATATATGCATTAGAGAGCCCCTAGAATATAAATATTCTTAATCAAAGTAAGAGTCTGCACTGCTTTGAGTTACTAGCCGCGGATTAACTGCAAACCTTTTCACCCCCATATCGAGTGTGACTCGACATTGTATTTCTTATACCGACAATCGTCTGTTTTCATTTAGTTACTTTTTAACATGAAGAAATAAGACTGATTGTAAATTTTACACATTCCAACAATATGCGTTCCTTCCTTCCTTCCTTATTGCGATCAGCTAGCGTGCAGCAAAATATATTCAAATTTTTATACCCTATAGCACTTGTGGTACAAAAGTATATTAAATTTGGACAGATATATGCAGTACCCGAAAGGCCTTCATATGTCTGTGCATCTGTCCGTGTGGCCGTATTGTTATTTTTTGTGGTCAACCTACAGGCAAACATTTCTGAGGTATTTGGACAAAATTTGGAACGTGTTATGGCTTAAACGTGAACGCTATTGAAAATGCTTCGTATCGGTCCAGTTTTTCTATCCACATGAAGCCTAGGTCATGGCCCACCACAGTGTTTCTACTTTATAAATATTGAAGATGCATATTCGATGGCCGCCTTGAGGCGTACATAACTTTTTCTTTTCTGTCATAAATGTAGTTTATGTAACGGTAATGCAACATTCAAGTATAGTATTCCTCTCCTTCGATTTTTTCGTCTCCAATATTCGGTTGCTTTGCTTTTGTTAAATAATCCTTTACTTTTCAATAATTCACGAAAAAAAACTTTCCATTCATACGGAAAAAAATATTGTATTTCCATGTCGCTTGTCAAATATTTGTCAATTTCATGTTTGGCATAATCTTTGCGAAAAAGGAAAAAAAGACGGAAAAAAGAAAACGATAACAACGAATATGATTTTCATCTGTGACATGTGATTTTTTCTTTCCGCCATACACATATAAATATATACATATACATATGCCTCGGGAGTTGTTAAAGTTCTTTTTACTGACAATTTTTTGTTTTCATAAGATTTCGTTTTATAAATCCTTTCGGCAGACAAAATACGTTTTATGCGCTCTTTTGCGAATATCAATCATGTGTTTATTCAGGTTGTGATTTTGACATGCATTTTACATTTCCAAGCAAGTCGGGATTTTTAAGAAAAAAATTTGTATAAAAAAAAAAAATGATTTCGGAAATATCTGACATCATTTAAAGCAGTTTAAATGAAAGTTCAAGAACTTGATTTTTTCATCTCACACATGTGTCGTGATAGCTTCCTTATTACCTTCCTTGTGTAAATATATTTGAAAAATCTTTAATGGAACATTTGTTTCATATCATATTTTTAGAGTAATAATAATAAATTAAGTCGTGCACGTTGCACACGCAGCGGCACGTTCCAAGGCTAATAAAGCTAAGAACTTTAATTTTTTTTTCTTTTAATATCGCACATAAATTAAATTAATTATGGCATACTACTATACCTGGTGTTCAGCATGAATCTCAAGTCATTAAAAACTCACCAAAAACCTAAATCAAATCGAAGCCAAAAACTAAAATAAAATGAAGATACATTATGTTGAATATTATTTTTGAAAAAAAAAAGAAAAAAAAACAATTTACCTTAAGATGCTGGGGTAGTAAGACACGCGCTTTCTCTTAAGAAAAACGACTAATACTATCCCACTTCGATCTCCAGCGTAAACGTATGAACACATGTGGAATGGATGCAACTTATCATCTTGCATTGGGAAAAATGTCATAAATACACTAAGGGGAAGAAAGAGAAATTGTTATCTAGTGCGTAATGAATACTTCAAAAACGACAACTATTTATACGAAATCGACAGCAAATTTCAAAACGAAAATTGGAGAATGCTGTAGCTATGGATCAGGTTTGTCGAGCCTTTTAACTTTGCTGGGCCATAGTGTACGTGATACTTTTACACTCATATATATAGTGAAATATTCAATACATAGCCACATGTTACGAATTTTCATGTTCTGTCTGAAAGAAGTATAGGAGCACTGAAGAGAATACAGGACACCTTATGACTATATGACACAAAGATGATAATAATAAAAGACATAGAAGAGAGCGAGCGGCATAGTGTTTTCAGAAATGTTGGAAGATTAGTTTTGTGAAACTTCTTTCTGCACTTGATTTATTGTTTTGACTTTTGACATCTTTCGATGGAGAGAGATTTCGGCATGTCAGCAGAGCGATGCCTTTGACTTTGGCCCCCACTGCTTTCCCCAAATTCAATGGAGAATTTAAAGGCTTACGTGGAACACGTTGATGTCCAGAATGGAATGGGGAAAGAACAAACCATGGGTACTGATCGCAGCCTAAGGTGGGTTTGTGCCCAATCAGAAAGTGTGTTATGCCTTTATCAACCCAGCACTTACTATAACTATAACTACCAGTATGGTCTGCTTCGCTGAGCTATCAACTCGCGGACACCGACATATAGCCGCAACTTTTATCAACAATACGGGTAAAGGTTGAATGTGCGCGAAAAATTTTCTTTGAGCGTTAGCTATAAATTTGAAACAAATTTTCTTACCTATCAAGCGTTCATATGCTTCCATCTAAATTTCCGGTTTGTACAACAAATCGTAAAGGACACATTGCTTAAATATAAATATCCTTTTCGTTTTTTTATTCTCTTCTTTCATTTCTGTAGCCATGACATAAACATCGAAATGAACGAAATTTATTCTTCCGTCTGTAATATCCAAAAAACGTTTTTTACAGGCTTCTACCTGTATGTTGGAAACTAGATTCCCCGGCTATTTTCAAAAGAAAGCTAAATTAGTATCGTGGTATTATTGCCACTCCTTGTTAAGATGCCATAAGCTTACCATCGCAAAATAGCATTGTCCCTCACTTTCTTGATTACTCTGCCGGAAAATAAAAAGGATTCAGTTATTAAAAAATTTACGAATCATGCGTTCCTCTCCACAAGTTTATTTGACTTAAAATTAAGATCACAACCTGGCTACAAGCCAAAAACAAAAGTACCGCGCACTCTCCATCTTTCGTTCAGAAACAACCTCAACCACTCTTTTCTCTGGTTTCTGGGCAAACAATCCATTGATCATTAGAAGCTAAGATATTCTTTAAAGATGACTACCCACGTGAACGTTGAAATGAACTGCGTCAGCACTCATACACAACCCGAGTCCAATCAAACTATCGTCATATTTTATGAACACAAGTCAATCCTAAGCACTTTTAATACGCTTTACTAATACATTTATGTAACAATTAAATAACTTCTTTGGCTGAGTTTTGTGTGTTGGACAACACTGCAAACAAGAAACGTTTTTTCATTTTCTTTTGACAATCGTGTTCACACATGTGCCAGCGAATGAACTGCAACTCGTAACTGCGTTCGGTTTTCTTCCAATGATTATGAATAGGTTTGCCTACAGCAAATTTTACATGATCTTATCGTTTGTGTGACAGTTGCTATTGTACTAGTGTCAGTGACAAATTATTCGAGCACGAACGTCAAAAATTTTATATTCGTTTATGTCAAACATTAGCCTTCCAACGAGGTATTTGAAATTTGTTGTTTCTTTTGTATATTTATTTTCGTAAATTAATTTTTTTCTTTATTTTCCAATTTTATTACAAATGCGTTGATTTTAGATTCTTTAAGGGAATATTTTCCACAAAACCACTTGAGAAATTACTTTCGGTTTGTCTTTGAGTTCATTTTAAAAGATTCATAATATTTTATATTTTTCTCTTATGAACAATATTTGTTTTTTTCTTTTTTTAATATTTCAAGTTGTTAATGACATTGTTTACGAAGTTCACTTTTGACAATTGGCGGTTTTGCCCAAGAATTAAAAAAAACTGTAGTGTGCCACGGCTTACCATTAAACACTCTACACTATCTCTTTTAATGCAGTTATTCACACAATGGCTTTTCAAAATATAGTGCTACAGGAGAAGTTGTCGAAAATGTGGTCCGATCCAAATCATTTTCAATACCATTCCGTGTCCTTGAGCCAGGGCAGGTCAGTGTGTCAAATTTCATCAAAATATCGTAAAAATTGCGCTTGTAGGTTGAACACAAGAAAATTACCTTGAATCGGTCTGCGAAATAAAAGGTGAATCTACCTCAAGTCCTTCGGGATGTTGCACACATTCATATAAACTTAATATATACCACAAACGGTGCCGACTATAAAAAAAAACCAATAATAAAGTTTAAAATGTTATCGTTAACAAAAACTACTGCGGGGGCTGATTCCGATTTGACGTATGGAGTTTGTTGTTAAGAAGGAATCTTAACAAGGTTAAGTTTGAAAAAAAAAAAAGATGAAAATTCTTTACTGTTTTTTTTTTACCGTGACTGGGTTAATAGAAATAGAAAAGTAGATAAAAATATAAGGTAGATTTAGGACGACAGAAGGAACATTTTTCTGTTATCTTGCACCTGAGATGAAAAACATTCAGCCAAATAGGATGAAGGCGGAGATAATTTTATTTGTTAGTATAATTCTTTGGGGGATCGCTTTCATTGATCAATAAGAAGAACCAGCAACGACAAATATTATCAACATTTACAGAGCAACGCTCGAATTAGAAAAGTGGTTTTCTGATTAGAACAAAGCTTCTGTCTATCCGGCTAAAATTAAGGAGTGAATGTTCGAATTGCTCAGGCACCCAGTTTGCTAGACTTAAATGTTGTGGAATCCTCTTAACAACTTGAAAGAACCGAGCGAAGGTAAATAATTTACCAACAATGAAGACGTGAAGCCTCCATTTGACGACTTTTTTAAGGAACTTGATGGTGACTCTCCATTGAAGTACACTGATACCAACAGTGTTCTCTTTTATGCTTAAATCAACAACGCTTGTTCTTTACTGTGCGAGGTTTTATTTGGTCTTGAGGCTTCTTTTGACGGCTGTCCAGTTTCGTTACCTAATCGACTCTCAATCCTATCCTTACGCAATTTGTGCATGAAGTGGCCAACTAAGAACAAATTCAAAATTATTAGCTCATATTAGGTTAGTTGTATTCTAATTAATATGTAAATTGCTTCAAAATGTTTTTTTTTTATTTTAAGATGTGTGATGACTATGCAACATCTCCTGCAATAACTAAAACACAAGTTATATCTGAGCATCTGAAATAAAAACAAACAATGACACGCGTCCACATAAATAGCAGAGAAAAAGAAAAAAAAAGAACATCACTTTAAATAAACAATTTTTTTTCGAAATTGACTTTGTATTGTTGTATGATGAAAACAACGTACGCACATGACGACAATAAAACAAAAAATTATTGAAAAATTTATTAGGGAAAATAATTTCATAATTCTTAGGGATGTTAAGTGTAGACTTTGGCGGTTCAATGTTGTTCATATTTTCCTTTTCTATAAACCTTTTTTTTTTTTTTGAACTGACAATGTGTTAACAAAGTATAAGCGGAAAATCTCTAAGCATGTGTGTATTACCCAAAAGCATATGCGTTTTCCGTTTCTGGTTCAAAGATAACAATCGGTTTTCCTTCTCTCTGAACTTGATGCGGTGGTTGATATCATAACTTTTATCATTATTAATATGTTCTGTGTGTGTTTGTGTATGTGTGTGTGTGTGTCTGTGTGTGTGTATAACAATAATATTGTATAGAAATAATTTTCATTTTAGAAAATCATTACATTATTAATATGAGTCGGTTGTTGGCTTTTGCGTAAACATGAAGGATAACAGAAGGCAAGGGCTTCGTCGTCAATAGGCAAAGTGATGGCACGTGGCAGGAAGGCGTTATGTTTACATATTTTGTTGGCGCCCGGCTGGTGTTGTCGTAGCCCAGCCAACATAACAGTTAACAAAAAAGCATTTTCGTATTTTTTTTTTTAAAGAATTCTTTAAGCAAAGTTATGTTTATGAAATAATGTTTCCTCGACAATGTATAGGGTAGAGTAAGCACATTGCCTCATAATTTGATGGCAGCTAATGTAAATATTATTTGTTTTCCTGCTGCCTGTTTACGGCTTACTACTTGTTCATTATTATGTGCATAATTTCCGTAATCGCTGAAACGCTTATTTCGTCATTCCTGCATTAATTTAGGTTGCGTTGGGGTGGCTTTGTATACACATACATATACGCAGAACAAGTGCAAATTTTGGGTGTTTTGCGTTACCCATTGCTGGTTGCGAGAGACTGGGAGAGATTTGCACTTTTCCACGGAGTAATTATTAAATGAAAGCTGTTTTGCAAATATTTGACAATTGTAACTTTTTAGTTGACTGTTGTGTGCGCGTGTGTGTATGTACATTTATTACATGTTTGAAATAAAGATTAGAAGCAGAAATGCTTTCAGCAAGCATTCACTTTGATTTATAACCATGAGAACGAAACAGGATGTACGCCTTGCATAAAATATTCATAAAAATCTCTGCCTGCATATTAATAAACGGAAATAATAAAGCAAGTTATTCGATATTAAATGTGTAAATGTTCCCATTATTGAATGTTTGTATAACGACAATGACAACGTAAGGGAAGGCTTTGTACTTTTTTAAGCGGACGATCGTATTTCCACTGTAGATCACAAACCAAATGCTAGAGAGAACCTATTTGAAGAATAATTTGTGTTCATGATTTTATTTAGCTTTAAGCAGAATTAATAAAAAAGAAAACCATTTATGGCGTAATCCAGTACGTCGCTGAACGATTTTAATGGAGGTAATACGAAATGTTCTTGTTTTGCACGATAAAATTATGGCCAAAGTAGGGAAGACGATCAACAAAAGTTACTGAATAAAATATGCGCGAATATTAGATGAAAACAAATTCTTTGACAAAAGATTCCTTGAACTTGACACAGGATTTTTCACAATTTGCGCTGCCTTTTGTGATGTTACGTAATGAGGTAAGTTGAAGCCCAGCTTAGACATTCGGGTGTATGAAGTTTGGATACTCCTTACTACAAGTTGGGCATGGCTGATTTTCCGCAGTTAAGTGCAGGTACTGTAAGAGCCCCCATGGGATAGGATTTCATTTTTTTACTGTTCAGAACAGAACTGTTCTCATCTTATGTTATACTATGGACGTGTACTTCAACCGATTGGGTTCATTTTCTATACCAACCTGCGTGCGTTTCTCTCGTTGTGCCATATTTGAAGTCAAAATACTGCGACCAGGAGAATGTTTACCAAAGACAGACAGACGTGAAATGACGAAATCAATTCAGAATTTGATGCTTTATTCACAAAGCTTATTGAGCCTCCTTTTGTATGTTGCAAAGGTTTCGTGGATATAAATATATCCAAACACTTTGGACCCGCTATTTTTGTAGCGAATGTTCGCGTCTATATGCGGCCTTTCCACAAGCAGCTATTAAGTTTTTGATTTCCCGACGTCGACCAGGTAAAGTTATCTACTTATTTATTTTAATAATTAACTGCCAATTAAAATTAAGCCTTGAAAAAGAGGGGGCACAGGGCCTGTAGCTACAAGGATTTGATCCTCTTACAAATTAAGTATTTCTCTCAATCATATACGCGGCCTTGCAAGTGTTTACAAGTATGCATAAGTATACATAAACATGCATTACGTTATTTTTTACGATTAACATAAAATACCGCGATAGTTTTTTAACAGCAGCCTACTTGTTTATTTAAATTTTTTTTCAAAAGTTTATTTCATATTATTCTGGGCAAAAACACATTCGCTCAGACAATGGTAGTGACTTAACAAGCAAATCAATCCACAGAACGAAACCATATTTCTTTGGAAAGAATTTTAATTTAACTTTCTTTCAAACAATTATTGAACAATTTATTGATTTATTGGTTTAACATTGCCAGCTACAACGCACATAACGAATCGGATTAACAAAAATTAATTGAGAAAACCACGTCACAATAACAGTTGAAATATTAAATGCAACCGATCTAAAAAATCGATGCATTGTGCAAAGAACAATATTTACTTGATTTAGCTTAATTTAGCTTAAAATTTGGACTATCGGCATGGGGCATGATGGTGTGCTGCACGCAAACAAACGTACTAAGAACCCTAGACGGAACATTGCAATATTACCTTCGTAGTATGTCCTAAAGCACTAAATCTAAACCATTTATGCTGCACAAAAGTATTAATGTTGCTCGGATATATGATACGTCGGTAGCATTCGTATGTAGCACCTACGCTGTGAGATAAGGGAGGGATTCTATATGCTTGGCACATTGACACTCCTCAGACTGTGACAACTAAAAGAACAGCACGTACTTACCCTTTAACGAACAAACGGACGGACGTAACCTAGCCTACCGAAGGGGCAACGCTTATGCCCATGAGCTTTTCTATGCCCGCTCTGCCTATGATCTCTTTCGGCCCATGATGTCTACAGAGGACCCCGAAGTTGAGCCCGAAGACCCCTCTAATCTACTCTTCTTTCATAAAAAAAGACAAAAATTTAAGTAGCGATTTTTTTTCTTCTTACATTAACATTCTACTCGTTTATTTTCTTTAGTATATATATATGTATATATATATTTTTTTTTTTTGGTAAATCAAAACCACACATTACAAATTTTTACTGAATTTAGTGAAACTGTGCTAATCGGTCTGCTTATCCGCGCTCGTGCAATTGACAAAATGGTTTACGATATTTTAACATTTTAACTTCGAGATTTATAGTCAAGTTTTATCCCAAAGCAAATACAAATTTTTTACTTGAGTTTTTCTCGAAACTATTAACGATCATCTTGGGCATTGGATCATTAAACAATATTTAGATTTCCGTAGGGTTGTTCTGTAGTAGCGCAGACAAATGTTTTTATTAAATAATTACTCAGAACATAAATTAGTCAAAATATACATTTCTTTGCTACAAAACATTTGAAAAGCAATAAAAAATCTCTCACCCTGAAAATAAAATAATGTAAATAATGGCCATTTGTCTCCTATTTGAGTACATAAAGTTTATCCTTTTGTTTTTATTATAAAAGCAAATAAAAATTTAAAGTAATAATAAAAACTAATCGCTCACACATCTACACAAAAGATGAGGATGATGATGATGATGGCATCGTTCAACGTACCGCGCTGCAGACATCTTTAACACACGATCTTTGTGTTCTTGGAAATTTTCACATTTCTTTCCTCCACTAAAAAAAAGAAGTTCAAGATCAGTTTTCATTTATCATTTGTAGTTATGTGTGTTCTTGAACATTTTCTTATCCTTTTCCTTCTAATTTTAGATAAACAAACGTTTGTGTCTGCAATTAGCGATACAATTAGAGATGTAAACTGTTGCAGTTCATATAGTTAAGGTATTGATTCAGTGCCCTTTTACAGAGTTATTTAAAGTTCATAAAAATGTGATATCATTCGATAAAATTTTCTCTTTCTTTCTCTTTGTGCTTTTATGGGATTTTTTATTTTACGCTTTGCATGCTTTGCTTACTTTCTTCTAATACAACTTCCCCTAAAAGCTTTCTTGGAGCAGTGATTGCTCTAGAACCAATGTTTGCAGCGCCTGAGACATTTTAAATCGATAACCGTGAACAACGTAATATAGAACGATCCATGTGTTGTTATCTATAGTTCTGAGTAATTATTAAAATGAAACTTTGTATTGTTATCCTTTGGGTGAATCGGAAAAATATTAGGCTTTGTTGGAGAAACAAAAGTCGATCACTCTATAGAGCATAATTATTTTATCAAGACCAGTAGAGTTAAATAGATTCAAACACTCAGCAATCTCACGGCGGTTTGCTTCAATTTGCAACTTTTAGAACTTGAGATTTATTTTATGACAGCATATTAAGGGATGCATGGATATGTGCGCATATAAGAGAACGACATACATGTTGACGATAGAACACTCGGAGGAGAGGGAAATTGGCGAGAGTACGATTAAGAAAACTAATGGATGGACTGAGCCTCATCGGGGGCAATGTAAGACGCAATTGCAGACAGCGGACTATAATTTGCCGGTTGAAATTGAAAGTCGGCGAGTGAGCAGAAATGATCCGGTCAAGGAACAGCGACTTAGTGGACGAAGAGGTGGATAAATGGGTGCTCGCACAAATGAAAGAATACCATGAAATGAATGAAGGAATGTCTAAAAACCGAAAGATGGATAAATGGCGAGGCGAATGAAGTCTTGATTGCTTGAATGAATGAGGGATCTTTTGACATATCGTCTTGAGTAAATCGAAAGTCATACTAAGGTTTTCCTATTACCGTTTTGAAGCTCATTAAAAGATAAACCGAATGTCTTTGGATTATTTAGTTATTATCATTAACTCTTAAGCGTATATATAGGACAATTTGGGCGATATTTTTCAAATCTCGTCAGACGAGTAATTAATTAAAAGGTGGTGACACCGACCTCGCTTGGCTTTTTCTGCTCAGATCGTACTTAAAAAAAGGGGAGTTTTTCTTTTACGCGTGTTTTCCTGTAATAGAAATCGTTAAATGAATAGTGGGTGTGTGAATAAGTCGCGGCACTTTGGATACCGTTCCTCACTAGTAAGGATTTAACAGCGTTATCCTCCGAATTAAGCAGCGTCACAAGAAATCATTTCAGCGGTTCAAGCAAAACTCTCTAAAAACTCTGAAACTATTTTCTTATTTGTTATGTGAAATATATTCGCTTATGCTTCGACTAGGCGGATAGCAAAAAACTAATCCGTTTTAAATGATTCTTAAACTATTTCAATATAACCGCCTACCTAAACTCACCTCTAAAGTAAACAAAAATATACCGCAAAAATTTACAACACACCTAAGATCAGTGTACTCGTCGCCTATAATGCTGATCCTTCTTGGAAAAATGAAAATATAAAATAAATGATGGATGGTCTCTTAAGCACATACACGAATACATGCAGACAAAAAATTGAGTTTCGCATAGATACTCAGCTGGACAGAACGAGAGAGAACAATTGTGCAGAAGTAACGAACAATGAGTAAAGGACACGGGTCGTATAATTTTACCGCATATGCCAACAATTATGCCAGTGGAACACCGACATAACAATAGGAAAAACAAACACAATCAATCGGTAAAACGCATACAGATACGATTTTGCAATTTTGCAAACTCGGCAAAACACGCAGAAAGAAGTACGCGAAAGATAGTGTTAGTCAGTTAGTGTGGAAAGGAGAAAATTTGTAGGGAAATTAGTGCAAATTTTCATACCACGGGATTATAAATCATGCAACCTGAGCTAAACAGGTAAGCGATTCTTTTTAAATTTCACTTTTTGTTGTTGTGTATTGTTTTAATTTCTTTGGCAGCGTGAGCAAGGCTTTGGTCAAAGAATAGCCTTTTGAGAACTTTCAGCCAGTTATCTCCTCCTTACTTAGAGTATACAAAATATTTTGCATACTAATTAAATACGGTTTAGTTATGATCCTTGCAAGATCCTTATATCCTGATGGTATATATTGGAAGATCAAGAACGGCTTAAGCGGCACAATAGGAAAATGATTTATTATCCGCTTTCCAAACAGAAAATTCTTTGTACTGCAAAAGACATTTACATGGATTTACAAATTTTGGCATAGCATTTGAAGGATTTTCAACAATTACTCTTTTAAGGCGATACATGCAAATGCTGTTGTACCCATTTGCGAACAGCTACAATAATACAACGGATAAGTTGTAGGGGCGTTTAATTGTTTTTTCTTTTTGTTTTTGCCTCATATGGCGATCGCCGGCGTAGAAATTCCATGAAATCTTTGCTTTCATTTTCGTCATGCATCGAAAAAAAAAGAAATAATTTTTCATTCGTAATATTTAATTGCAGTGAGTTTGTTTAAATTTATTGATGCTTTGGCATGAAAGGAGTAAAATTTACATATTAACAAAGTGGAAAGTTTCTTAGGAAATCATTCAAGGTCAAAGGAAAGAAATTTACATAAGTAAAACGTTTGTAAATGGGTTAATGATTTATTTGACCTTAAACACATTTCAAATTCAAACCTAGGGTTTGTTGAAAGAGTTATGTGTATGTGCACAGAAAATGTTATTCTAATCCTTCTGAATTTTTTCTTAGATATGCTAAAAGTCTGTCATGCTTTAATGTTTGTTGCTCCCGATCAGCATGGAACTTTTTCTGTTCCTCTGCTATTGGAATACTTGAACTCACAAGAATCGCAATACTATGTTAAGTTGAAAATTAACATATTTAAAAACAAGATATTTGGAAATTAAAATTTCGTGTTATGCGAACGGAGGAAATTCCAAACTACGTCAAATATTGAACTTAGTAACATGGATATTTCCCAGAGTCTCGCAAAACAAGTCTTTCAAAAACACAAAACTGCCCTACAAAGATTTTATAAGGTTTCCGCATTCTTGATGAACTTGGAATCCTTGTCTGTTGCTGGATTCACCTAACTTGAAAAAATTGAGATGGAAAACTAAATCGATCTATATATAGTTTTGACTGATGAAAGATCCATTTTCTATCGCAAGGACGAAAAAATTAAAAACTTTTGAAAAGAATCCGAAATCTTCAAGTATTCAGCACTAACTAAAGATCACTTACACACAATAGGCGCTTATTTTCCTCAAGTACTGAATGGAATCGTCTAACTGCTCGGTGTCAGTGGGTAAAATAAAAAAGAATCCCAGCTATTATAGTGTTGTGCCCCATATGGATCGAAACCATCGCATCCATCTCGTTATAAAGATATTCTAACCACTCAGCTAATGGGCCACAACAATTAGAATATTATAGAGTGCGCTTTTGAATGTAGTTTTGTTTAATGTTACACGAATAATGTTGAACACATTGGATGCTCACATTAAAAAACGTCGAAAGATCTTAGAAGCTATCCCCGGGCAAATGGCAAGAGATAGATGACATCCTAAAGGCATGCAAGGCATTGTGTGTAATATAATGCATGAAAATTTGGACATGGGATAACTGTTTTCCAAATGCCTTCTGTACTCCATACACAGTGAAACAAATGTTTTTTTTTATTTTATTTGTATTTGAAAATTAGAAAGCAGCCTGTTTTTATATGAAGGGAGCTTGACATTTAGATTCCATCCAAGATTACGCTATGCGAATAAGCCTTTCAGAGTAGCAACAGTAACTAGGAGACCAACCTACCTCGACATATTCTAAGTGTGGTCTCATCAGTAACACATACAGGCCTGTGGTTAATAAGAATCGTCAAATTCTTTAGATCGCCGTTTAGCAACCTAGGGAGGTCCTTGCTTTGCTACTAACGAAATAAATATGTAGGTTAAAGGACGTTGCGATATCTAATATTACATCACGATCGAAGATTGACGCAACTGTATCCAATATCTGATCGTAAATGACATTTGATCAACTAATTGCAACAGTTCGAGAGGAGAGTCGACTTCAAGGACGAAAAGTGCAAAGATTTGCGTTAAGCTATGTTAAGAATCATGCACACCCAAGCTAAGAACGCCAAACTCACTTACATAATTGAACAAATAAAACAGTTACACATCAACTATTGATGAAACTGACACTTTCAGCCTGCTCGCCATTAACTGTTCAAAAAATGTAGCAATACAGCCTAAGTTGACTATTCCCCTATAATAGTTCGTATTTTGTTTTGACACCATTTTTATCCAAAGCCGAACGATACGGCTCCATTTGTGGAGGGACCTTCGTAGATAGGGACAACGCGCATAGCTACTGTTGAACATAATTTTCTTACTTGCTTCTCTTGTTCGTAACGCTTCGATTGCCGATGCAAAATAATATTTCAAGGACGTGTCTTTGTCGCGTAACTTTTTGAAATTGGGGCATGACGAGAAAATCGAACCTTTCCTTTCTTACTTTTAGCCACTTCAGCCGCTTTTATCGCACACTTGATCTTTAGGAAGAGCACAGACGAAGTCCAGTTTATTCGAAACCGACCGCCAACAGTAGTTTTTTTCGTGCGAATTGCTTCATACCACTGCAGCAAGCGCTCTTCGTGGTTTGTGGCAGCCGGGGCAGGGCTTAACGGTGAATTGCAATTATAAAATTTATATGTAAGGGATAGCTGCATACATACCGCACTGTACGCTTGCTTTCCTTCCAATCGAATCGGAATGTTTAATATGTTTTAAATGAACACTTGATTCCTTTTTGAGTTCGCACTTATTAACGTCTACTCTATGCCTCTTAATTAAATCAAAAAACGCTTCAATTAATGACAAAAGTGTGCTATTTTATAAGAATGATATGAAAAAATAATAAAAAAAAATTATATCGCAATTATTCATGTATAGATTGTCAAGTGTTTAAAGTCGGAATTATCAAGTAAACACATATAGACACAAGCGCAATAACGCACATTTACGCACATTTTCAAACATGATTTAGTAACAACAATAAAAATTAATGAAAAAAAGAAAACTTTTTACGCGAGTTTTAACCAGAGAGCAGTCCAGGGGATGGATGGTGAAGATTGCATTGTATCGCAAACCACATACTACGAGTGTATATGAAACACATTAACCACAAGTATGTATGACAAATTTTTCCTTTTTTTTCAAAATTTTGCCACCGAAATATACATACATGTATAAGAAAATAGTGTTTCAAAATAAAAAAAATTCCGCAAATATACGTTTTTTCACCCCAGCATTTGCATGAAATACTACGCAAAAAAATATTTTTTTTCTTTTTATTAATTGAGGAAACCAACAATAATTCACAATGATAACCAAGTGCCACTCGAAAACTTATACATGAATAACTTTTTACGAAAATAAATAAAAATGTTAAATTAAATTATTTGCAGTCAATCGACACGGGAAGTGGCAATCGTCGCAATTATTGGGATAAAGAATTTTTTCCTTGATTATTTCTACTTGAGAGGAAACACGAATTTTGAAAGCAATAAAGTGATTTCCTGCATCGTCACCCATCTGTGATATAGAGAAAATTCGTTGAAAAATAGGCCACAAGTTGGTCTATATAACATTTATTGGCCAGAAGTTTTCGATCGGATTAGCTATGGGGTTTTCTCGCTCGGTGGTCTCTTCGTTACTGTGTTCGTGTCTTCATTCCGTGTGGTCTTCCTTTCTCGCGGCTTTCTGCTTTCAATTCTAGTCGTAAATGGATTATCCCTTCCGTTTCTTCCGTTGTTGGGATTCTTACACCTGTAAAAACTTCAAAATTAGGGAGCAACTAAACTTAAGTCTAAGATCATCGAGTTCACTTTCAGTTTTATATATGTACACCGAACTCTTCTTCTATTACAAATTTTTTTTCTTTTTATATGATCAGTTACTCAGAGGATTTCCCCTACATATGTCAGACGGTGATGGTCGGAAAGGAGAGAGGAACATGAGATGGAGAAATACCGCATCTTAGTAGGTACTTTTCCATTTGTCACTCTCCAAACAGAAAGTTAGCCGACGAATAAAGGGAAAAGGATTAGTCGACGATGCTAACACATTATCTCGAGAGGGAAAAGTTTGGCTGTCCGCTTTCCTTTTCGTCGTCTCACGAGTAAACAATCTAAGACGAAACAAAACAGTAAATTGGGGAAAAGTATTACGAAACGTTCGAATATTCTGCTCGGAAAAATCTGCGATTCCTCCCTTTTTCGTACGACTTATTTGATTTTTACAAAGCTATCGTCCAATCCCTATACCCGGAACTATACCCGGAATTCGTTCATTTCCTTCTAAGGCTTTCACCTCGTTATCAGTTTTGTAAGATTTAATCGTTGACTCAAAGTAGTTGCTGGTGTGATTGCTTACAGATGGACGGACTATTCTAGTCCGAGAATTTTTTTGTTTCCGGTAAATGTTATATAGTTTCCCTTTCAGCACATAGTTCAATAATAATAGAAGGTATATACGTAGAAGTGTTGTGTACGGCCGGAACAAACTAATACTATTTCGAGTCTCAAATAAATAGCGATAATTAGAGAACATACCATTGCACAGTGCCAATTTATTTGTACAATCAATGTATGAACCACATTAACCATGTCGTATTTAAACCAACTGTTAATCATTAAAGCTTCTCTAGATTCGTACATGTAACTAAACATACCGGGTGCTATGCTTCTTCATATTTGCAATGATTTAAGCGTTGAGTTTCCCCAACTCGGATACTATTATAGACAGGTTGGGTGTGTGCCTCCGCGCTAGATGTGTGTATATGTTGTTTATTTTCTCTTCTTCTTCCCCTTTTTATTTTATACATGAATTTTTTTTATTTTTCTTAGTCTTTTCTTTTCTTTTTTTAGAAGAGTTTAGACGTAATAACTAGTATAAGATTTATTTTTCAAAGCCTATCTAGTTCGAATGTATGGTTATGTTAGCTGAATCCCCATACGTCCATGTAACGAAATGATTTTTCTTTCAATTTTATTTCAGTAAAAGTAAATTAAAAAGATATAAACTTTTCTTTCCTAATAATAACTAAAAAAAAAAAGTTGCTTCTAATCTAAAGGGAAACATTAGCAAACAAATTTTCTTTTAAACCTGGGAGCATTTCCTGATATATATATATATATATATATATATATATTTTATTGATTTATATATGTTCATGAAATTGATTTGTCAAAATTTAATAAAAAATATATAAAGACTTCTTCAGTCAGTCTTTTACTCTTCATTCCATAAATATTTGCGGTAGTTGACCACCTACAGTAGTGTGTATACGCGGTGAAACGATTAAATAAACATTTACCGCACACATGCTTAAAAATTCAATAAATACGTACACGAACGACGACAATATTGGCCCCCAAAATACAATAAAATAGAGGAAAAAAAAAGAAAAAAAATAATAAAAAAAAAAAATGTAAATAAATAAATAAATATATAAATAAGAACCCATCACTACTAACTGATTCCGAAAGTATAAAAGTCGTAAAATCATCATCATTATCAACATCATCGGGGGAAAAAAAAGAAAAAGAGCAAATTTAAAAATTATACACAAATAAAGTAAATGTGTTTTGATATCTACGGATGCTTCGTATAGTATTTGTGTTGTTTCATTGGAAAAATCGTAAAAACACACCATGAATTTCTGAAACTTCTCAGAAATAAATCAATCAATTAAAAATTTTATGAAGTTCCCGCAAACAAATACCAAAAACTCCAACCAGTTAAAACAACAACATAGCAACATAATAAGCGATCACATCTCTATGTGTATGCCTGCGTCTATGTCAATGCATTTTGGCCATATGAAGCCAGTAAGACAGACAAACAGACATTCAGAAACGAAAAATAAACAAAACGAAGCAAAGTTTCAATAAAAGTATGAAACTATACATCGGCAGCTCATCATATTTTATGACTTACAAGCGATGCTAGCCCTGCTATCCATCCATCCATCCAGCCATCCATCCACGCAATGATGTTAATGTGAATCATGATGAAAACAATGTCGCCAACCTGGAGCCCCGCTATTTAAAAACTATTCTGGAGAAAAAACCAAAACAAAAAAGAAACAGAACGCAGCGTGTGTATGATTGTTTTTCCTTTTTTGCGCTACACAAAACCAGGAGGAGTAATTAAAATTTCAGCTTATATCTAAGAGAGAGAAAAGCTTATATACGCGGGTATGTGTGCATTTTTGATTTTTCTTTTTTGCTCGTGTGATGGCTTCTTGTGACTGATTGACAAACTTTGTCAAAAATGCTGCTACTCATCTTTTATGCTATATGGGCGACAAGCATATGACATTTTGACAATTGATATGCGCCACTCAAAAACCTACCTTTACTGCATCAAATTCATTCGAACGATTGCACTTGTTGTTGTTCTTCTTGTTGTTGTTATCGTTGCCATTCTCTGACCACATTTGACAAACTCACTTGTCGCTCTTTTAAAAAGGAATACAAAAAAAAAAAAAAAATTAAAAGAAAAAAAAAGAAAAACAAACCTCCGTAATCTACTTTCGATTCCTGTCTATATATACACATATGCTGCGTCAGCACGCATACCATTGCAATGCGTTTCTTCCTGTGTGCGCCAACAATTTAAAAATTCATTTTGGTATTTTGAAAATTTATTTGTGTGTCCGCACGCAGCACAGTCACAATCAAGAAAGAGTCAAAACTGATATTAAACGCAGCACATGATAAAAAACACCAAAGGCATCATCATTGTCATCATCGATGTCACCGCATTTCAGTTTAGTTTTGATCAAATGCATAACTTATGAAATTTTTATTCTTTCTTTTTTATATTTAGTTTGATTTAATTTGCCCGTGAGTGACTGGCCATCGGTGAAGCGCAGACTTGACAATTTGTTTCTCTCCCAAAAAAGGACAAAATGCCTAAGCGCCAGACCAAATGTTCAAAATTGAACGAACACTAAGTAGCAAACCTGCACATGTGACGGCACAGAGTCAGTCTGTCACATTTGGTGGGCGCCATTCATCTCCATAATAAATAAATTCGTCAAATAATATTATACACGAGTATTTCATATTTTTTTACTTTTTTATTCCCTTATTGAACGTGATTTTTTTACTTCTTTTTTTGTTAAATTCTTAGCAAAAAATGTTTTCAAATTATCTAAATTTGTATTTGGCATGTGATCCAACTCCTTATAATATTGCTTGACCTATCAGTGCTACTGTGCAAGCTGAGTACAACCAAGTAGAACGAGAAATTTCACTGAGCGGAAGGGTGAATATATTTTAAGAAATTTTCGATAACTCAAACAAATAAACAGAAAAGAATTATTATTGTTTTTTGGTTTTTTTTTTTTTATTTTGAAAAGAAGAAACAAAAACGTTGCAACGGGACGCGGCCCACCATTAAATAAGCTACACAGCTTCGCTTAACACAGTTATTCACAAAACGGTCTTTCAAAAGGAAATGTAATATGGGAAGGGGTCGAAAAAGTGGTCCAATCTGAATAATTTTCAATTGCATTCGACCAAAACAGGTCAGTGCACTAGATTTCATCAAAATATTTGAAAAATTGTGGCCTGTAAGTTTAATGCAGGAATACAAGACGGTCAGACGGAAAGTCGTGCCTAAATCGATTGGGACTGAGATGAGTTTATCTCAAGTCCTTCCGCACGTTACATAGATCTGCGTGCATTTAATATACCCTTGCGGGGTAAAACAAACTCTTCTTACAGGTAATGGAACTGAATTTACGCCCTTTATATTTATATAAACGATATCAGCAAAAAGGCTTCAATGGCAGTCATATATTTTTAAAAATTTCCACTAATTTCCACGTTTGTTGGAAATCGATGCATGTCACTGGCATCACGAAACCTAAAACATGGAGCCAGCATTAATTTTAAGTATTTAAGGATATTTTCATACAAACAAAAATTAAAAAAAAAAAATTTGGAACGTCATTGTAGTCATTTCTTCAAAGCTCGAAAGTTGAGAAAAATCAAAATGACGTACTCGGTAGCTCTAATGTTAAATCTTACTTAATAAGAGATCACTCTTGTTCTTGTCAAAAATAGAACGTTTCAAATATTCACCTATAAGACAAAAATCAGTGTTCTCACCATCCCCTGCACATACCTTTCTCTCCTGAATATTGACTAAACAAAATATATATTTTTTTTAATATTTAAATTTTATTAACAAATGATACAAATGTTGTTGTCTTAGCTTAATTGCTTACTTTAAGTATGGAAATTCAGAAAACAAGCGTAATAGCGTTAGAACACACGTTCTCGTCATAGCGAAGTTATTTCGTCACCGCATATGTCGCACAAGGAACTGATGCTTTGGTTTGTTGGGCAATTAATAGAAGCCCTTAAGGTGCGATCTAAGGGTAATTCTCTAATTCTTAAAGCAATTTGGTCCACAAAAACTATGTTAACAAGCTAGCTGGGGTTCTCTGCAAGCCTTTTAACGCATTCCCCCATTTACCCCACTGTGAAAAGCTTCACACAAACACGAAGCCAAAACCCTAGAGCTTGCTCATGGGCTTTAATAAATATATATTGTTACGAATTTCCCTGCTCCTCAATACGGTTCGTATCACTAGACCGTGGATATTGAAAAGAAAAGGCGCTTCAAAGTTTTGTTGTGTTCCTAAATGTAGGATTATTTGCAATTTATTCTTTATTGTGTTTTTAACGATACTTTCTGCTGCTCAACACAACTATTATTATTTAGATGAATGTTCTCGTACGACTCGATGTACGTTTCCGACTAAACTGCCTTCCGCAAATAGTCCACTTATATACATTTTTACCAGCATGTTACGATCACCTAACTTCATGGCTTCATTTTTAATCCGTTAACCTGCTTTCTGCTAATCTTTTTCCTAGGCCTGCAGCTGTAAGGCGCGCCGCGCATTTGCACCTGGGTTTTTCCCTGACTGTTTTCCTGTTAATCTCTTTCGTCGGCCGGCAGCTGCATGAGGCGCCGCGAATATGCCCAGGGAATTTATTACTTGCGAAAATCGACTAGTAAGCATTAACTGGATTTGGGATTTTCGTAACAATATATTCTATGTCATGGTTAACTGTCCATATTCGCGGGAACATCAGATAATGTGATTTTAAATAACCCTCACGACATGGAAATATATATATCCTGATCTGACACTCGTACGTCGCAATATTAGACATTGAAAGGGAAATGTTTGTATGACAAACGTGCAATAGGATCAAAGAAATAGTACAGGCATTCTCGTCGCTGGCAATAATGATTGAGCTGCTTTGAGTACTTGCAGAGGCATGAAGTAACGTTTTGCTTCTTCGGCTGTCTTAAAAAAGAACGGTCTCTTCCGCCGAGAAAAGGGGTTTGCAAGTAACGGAGAGTGTAGAAGATTCTCTCTTGCCTTTAATACCCAACTATAGAAGATCGCAAAGAAGGTTTTCTCTGTTACTGTACATCTTTAGCTTTATATAGCTAAAGGCTTTATTTGCGAATAGTGACACCATTTTAGTTCCATTTAGTTTAGTTAGTGCCTTTTTCCTTTTTCTTTTCATATCTTAGTTCTGGGAATTAACCCGTTGCATCTATTCAAACTTTTCATGCGTTGATAGTGAAAGAAAGCAAACGGGCAGCCATTGATTAAGGATATATTTTCCGCGTTGCATCTTTGAAGATTCGAGGATCCTTTTTGTTACAAACTGAATGGTAAAATTAGTATATTTATACATATGTTCGGAAGACAAGTATAAAAATGCTGAGACCCATAATAATTTTTCAACAAGTTAAACGATAATAGTGTCGCCAAAATGTGGTGCTGTTATCGTCTACATTATTTGATGAAGGTAAAGTCAGAGAAAGTGTGCGTGTATAGCAATGAGCGTGCATACGATTCATTGATGAGTTTCAATATATTTTTTTCTCCTTTTCGTCTCATTTCATAAGGATAGACAGGAATATTTTAGATGATACGTGTGCGTGCGCATGTGCATGTGTTTTATTTTTTATATTAGTGTAATTTTTTATCCTCAGGTAACTAATATTCTTATAAAGTGTAAAAAATTGTTCATATGCATGCATACGTGCATGCATGTGAGTGCTCGTGTGAGTCGTCGCTTTCTAAATTCAAGACAGGATTTTTACAACAAAAACAAGCAACAGCAATTATTTCTGATATTTATAACTTCGTATATGAGTTGTTGACATTTTTGTTATCTGTTTATATACTCGTTTTTCATTTTGTCCACAGAGTTTCAATTCGAATGCAGTTTCCTTCGATTTCATTTTCAAGAGTTATCTATACGGCATTTTTTCTTTCTTTTCCCTTTTTTTTTTCTTGTACCCCTGTATCCTGCATTACATTGGCGATCACATTTTATGATCATTTTTATATGTTTAGTAATGAAATTCAGTGTGATTTAAATCGATATAAAAAATTAAAATTTTATATTGATTTTCAGAGTTTTCATTTTTCTTTCCCTTTTAAATGTTTCTCCTATGCCCTACACCACTTCTCGTGCGAGGGTATATTAAGTTTGTGAGATCGCCTACAAGACCCAGAAAGACTTGTTTCTCCTCTCCACGAACTAGAATGGTTTCAACTGTTTTTTTTTAAAGTCAACTTTGAAATTTTTAATCTCATCACTGCTTCCCAAAGAGCTCATTGTATTAATTGGTTGCCTCTAGATTAATGGACCAAATTTTGATTTTGAATCTCGGGAATATATAAACAATTTCATCATTTATCATCTTCAACTGTTTGCTTCCAAATGTCTACTAAGCAATTGTCTGGTATGGTTGAGTAAGACTTAGCACAGGGCTACGATGTTACTGAGAGGATCGGAATAGTAATACTATGATCGAGGGAATGTTGTTCCTGGGTCGATATTTTTCCTTAGACATATTTTTCCATAGACATGAGAAAAGAATTGGATGACACATCAGGTTACATAGATAGTTGAAATGTAAAAAGTGGCTAACTGTCGTGTAATGCCGAATACCCGATAGAAGTTCGAACTGGGGGCCCCGAGTGTAAGCATCCCTACAATGAATGGTCGTACGCATTTTTCAGTGCACACAGAATGTCGGCACGGGAGTGATGAACACCTAACTGTTAGGCATAGCCGTATGGAGAGTATCGTTCTGGCTGTTCTTGCCCCAAAATCGCGGTCCACTATGTTTTAGGAGTGGTATACAGTCCTCACTTTGCTCAGAGATAAGAGTTTGGTTTATACAAAATCCAGCGTCAACCGAGGCCCTCTAAGTACTGAATTGTCTTACGCGCTGGGGACGTTATCGGTTACATATAACTCTATGCACTTAAGACTTTCGCGTCATTAACCACAACGGCAGATGTGGACGTTAAATTCCAAAGGTATCCACATTCAAATCGGGATATATGCAAGTATCGAAAATACTATCATAAATGAAAAAGACATCAAGCAGAGCATTTCAAAATTTCATACATTTGCAACAACCTCCAGGTTACGCAAACAAAAGTGGATATAATACACAACCACAGCACCTAACCTAGAAAGCGCATCTCCTGACTGGTTCTGATTCTTTTATCCAATCGATTTTGAAATTTTAATTATTCTTCACATGTCAATCAAAAACTTGAGACTTGGTTCTCACCTGGTGAATATTGAATGATTTTAAGCCAACTGAAATTAATTTGAAAAGTACTGGGGTTAACGTTTTTGTTTTTTTTTTTTTTTTTTAATTTTATTTGAATTAATATGATTTTTTTTCCCCCTTTTGATATGGAGTTTACATGGACTAAATCAAAGAAAGATGTTTAATGTGTCCGGATTAACGAAAAATTATAACGCTTCAGTGTTACAAAAATTTCATAAGGAGTAAAAAAGCTAGGAATTTATAAAAACAAACATTCAAAGTAACAACGTTGTAAGAAAGAAGCAACAAATTATGAAAGTAGTAAATTTTAGATTTAAAATAGTTAAAGCGAGATGTTTGCATTTTTAATTAAACAAATTAATTTATGGTCTTGCAATTTTAAATATTTTTGTTGGCAATAGGCAGAACAGCAATAACAAATATACATTACATAACATACATGAATATTACATACACTTCGATCTAACAAAAATCCCATTGAACCTTTTCTACACAGCACAGTGCGTCATCCTTATGGTTGATTTACTCCATTTTAGAAGGAGAAGACGCATTTGCAAATATAAATATGTATGAAACACTTTTGCTTCGAATTTTTCAATGCAATATCGCGATAAAAGATATAGCGGACTATCAGTTAGTATCATACGTGGAAGCAAGAGGACATTACCGATATGTTCGTGTCTCTTTTTAAGTTACTTAACTGAGAATTCTTCAGCCTAAAAAAGTATATTTAGGATTTCTTGTAGCTGACGAAGCAACATTTGCCGCTAACTCCCACCCTTTAACGAACTGCTTTGGTGACCATATTTTTTTTTTCTTGCATTTTCTTCGTATTTCACTTAGAAAATAAACAATATTGACGCGATGACAAACTTAACATAATTATAAAAACTCTTCACTTACATATTCGATTTCCTAGAATTCTGACGATAATAAATTACGATTTTAATTATCGTTTTTAAATTCTTTAACAATTTAAATATCAAACGTTTTTCATTCTACCGCTTTTTCCACCTTAAAAAAAAAAACCATAATTTAAATGCGTGCGTACATGCCTTTTTCCCTACGCACACAAGCAAAGCGGATAAGCAGACAGAAAGACGTTTAACGAACAAATAATTCAATTCTTAATCACGTGGTGTAAGTAAACTTTGAGAATATAACTCTTTTAGAGTTCACAAGAAAAAAATATGTATTCAAAAGTAAATTAAATGATGAGCCATAATAAAGTACAATTACAAGAATAACAATAACAACATCACGCATATATACAATGCAGCAACAAAATCAACATAAATAAAAAGAAAGTGCTTGCCTGCGTTTTTTTTCGTTTTTAATGGCGAGGAATAAAGAAAAAAAACATGCTTACAAGAGCACAAATTACCTCGATAAGTGTGAACAAGAGAGTAAGGGAAATATATACAAATATATATCGAGAGAGAGAGAGAGAGAGAAAGAGGGGGAAAGAGAGAAGGAAAGAGAGCGGGAGCTCTAGCTATGTGCGTAAATAAAAAAATACATTAAAAATAAATAAAATTAAATAAGCTATTTCTATTTATATATATATATATATATATATACATATCTATATATATATGTGTGTGTGTGTATAAAACCCCTTTAAGTAGACACAAGCACTCATATCGTTTTTGATTAAAATTCAAAAATTGTTTGACTACTAAAATGAAAAGAAAAGAAAAAAATAACAAAAATATACAAATAAATCTAAATAAATTAAAATACAACACATCATGAACCAGCAAATAGAACAACAACAACGATAATCTAGACGAGTGCTTCTCTATGGTTTAATGGTAGTTGGTTAGCTGTTTTTGATTAGTTAGATGGTTAAAGCGACGTATAAAATAATAGCACATAAAATACCATAAATGCCTATAAAAAAAAAAAAAAAAAGAGTTAAAAACATACACATAGACACATACGTTCACACCAAGTGATAATCATAGGACACGTTTTAAATTAAATCATGCATGTTTAATATAACTTTATCATCGAAAACATCATCGAAATTTATAATTTTTATATTCTCAACTTCACACTGAAAGATGGGCGTATACTAACTTTGTTATGTAGTTTGCCTTTAAAGTACAAACATGTACGTATTACAAAATACTATTTAATATCGTTTGTTCATCACCTTTCCCATGCATTTGCTTCCTACGGTCTTTCATTTAGTGCATCCGTCATCGAAATGTACTTCGATTGCCTTGTGGCATGTTGCACTCACAAATTGAATGTCGAATGCGTTGCAAGCAATGCTTCCAATAATGGGCTATACATTGCTTAAAGAGGGGCGCTCGAATCCTGCAAAAGGGTGTGCAATCGATAAATTCAAATCGTAATCGAAGCACTTACGTCAAGTCATCGTGTTGTCCTTACGCCTTGGATCTGCATCCTATTGACACCAAGGTATTATGAATTGTAGGCGATGTGGTTTGTATTTTTTACACAAATGCTCAAACGCTTACTTATCAGAATGATTACTTCGACGATAAATTAGTTTTAGTTCAGAAAGTTGTCGAATCTGAAAATGAAGTTTGATAAGAAATTTACGATAATTTGCAAAAGTAGTTCAAGCGTGCGGTGTCCGATGATCGATATTTAAAAACTGATAAGCTTAAAAGCCAAAATGTCATTAACTCATCATGAATTGACTATGTAGTAAGTAAAAAAAAGCTCATCAGAAAAAATCATTTCGCTTTTTCTTAATTTGTTTTCTTAAACTGTAAACAACGTTCTGTCCGATATACGAAATTTCTACCTGCGGGTATCTCATCGTAGTAGGATTTGGTATAAAAACGCGTGTACGGGGTAGGGTTAAAGTAATATGGGAAATGAATATTTCATAAAATGATTCTGAATCGATCGGAATAATAATATAAGGTGGGTCTACCTTAAGCCCTTCTGAGGCTTACATACATCCACACAAACTTAAAATACTTTGTGTCGCAAGTTTTGTAGAGTATCAAAGAATACTTTTCATACGGACAAGCACTGTTCGTTGTTATTCGGGGATTGAAAAAATGTGCTCAGAATTCTTTGCTTTTCTGCAAGCTATGGCATATAACAAACAAGCAAAATAATAAATTTTGCAAGAAAAATTAAAACTTCTCTCCCATCAAACCAATAGGTAAGAGGTAACGTTGAGGCTATTTAAAAATAATGCTCGTCAGGATGTAAAATTGGGCTAAACTGTGCTTACTAAGAGTATAATCCGATCACCACAGAGTTGATTTAGGCTACTTAAAATAAACTAAATAATATCTTCTACAGCGGGATGGATTTGTTGCCTTCCTTTTGTACCTTACGCCAATTGTGCCACAGCGCATATTATATTTGTACGAATGTATGTAACATACAAAAGAACGTAAGATAGAACTAATTTCTAGAATCGTTGTAAGCTTGTCCGTCCGTCGGTCTTTCCAATTAACCGATCGATTCAGAATAATTTTCCAAATCGATTGTTTGTCGGTCTGTCCATCGAGCGTCCGTCCAGGTATATTTGTTTTACAGATCATAATTTTTCTAAGGAATCTGGCGAAATATGTTAAGGTGACACGTTTTGATCTAAGGACCAGTCCTAATGAAAATGGATTGAATCATTTACGAGGTTTCCTCACATAATTTTTGTCTTTATATGGTAAAAATTGCAATTTTCATTATTTCCCGACAAACGCCGCGAAAAGATACAAGTGAGAATTGATGTGAAAAGTTTTGGATGGCATGGGGCAATTTTTTGAATCTCCTTCCATGTAAGAGCTTCTATGGAAAGCAAGATTGAAAGTCGGCCGTAAGTAGGACATAATGAAAACTTACGTTACGTGAAGAAATGTAGGCTATTTAGTAGGTAGTCTTGTTCGTTTGTAATAATTGTACTTGTTGTTATCTTTATAAGAAGATGAGGCGTTTGGCGCGTAAGCAGGAAAACATGTGAACAGTTGAATTAGCCGAAGTGGTGTAGGATATTGAATGGTCGATATTGCTCTACTGTAATATTTTACTTTGTTTTTTTTGTGATTATAAAATTCGAGTAGCAAAGCCTTTCCAAGTTGCTATTATTCGCATGGTTAGCTAACGTCGCTTCCACTCAAGACTATACAGCTAGATGTCCCCCCTCCCAAATACGCTTTAGATATCAACGAATCCTTAGCTAATCAAGTTTACACATTTAGATCTGATTTTAACATTTGTTAACTATCGGTTACTTGTCGTTGGTTTCGTTGAAAGGGCCCTTTCAAATAATAGATCATACAGCAGAAGAAAGGGTTTTCTTGACATTTGAATGTTATTTAAGGCATTTTCACAAGCTAAATAGTTAACTTTTATGATTACGTGAATTTTCATAAATAGAAATGAATAGCAATTAACATAAATTTCTTATTTTCTATTTTTTTTTTTTTTTTCAATTGCAATACTTTTTCTAGAGCATGAAATGTGATGCATAATAATAAGTAACCTTGAGCAAGTGCGAAAAAACCTTTGATGTTATGTTATAAATTTCCAATAATTTAAATTTCAAGATTACTCAATATATTATATAAGTACGTAACTCATTACCGCTATATTTCACATCGCCATTAACCTTGAACAAGAAGAAATATTTAAGTATTAGCCAATGAATGCCTGAATTTATTCATTTATATTCAACCCTTTCAACATCCTTAGGGATATGTCAGGTCTTGCGCATATTACAACATTTTCGTTTATGGACGGATTTATGAGCCGATCATAAACAACATTATTTAAAAAAAGGAAAAGAAAGAATATATTTAAAGAAACGCTCGGATATAAGTTATTGTTTAAAATTCTATTTTAAGATCCTTTACAAAGACCGGCGTGATTGTCGTAAGCATGCCGAAGGCAGTAGCCGATAGGAGATGTGGCCTACCAAAGAGAAAAAAGAAAAATAATTTGTAAGTGTATGCGTGAATTTTTCACCACTTTGTTAAAGTCTTATTTAATCTTTAATTTCTATTCTTTCTTGCTTTAATTTCAAAAAAAAAAAAATTATTTTAGAGCGCCTGGGTTTTAGTTACATAAACAGTATACCGCTCTTTAGGGATTTTGAGGTTTCCTTCTGTCGCAACAAACGTTTTTAATATGGATGAAATTGTTTTCTTGATTTTTTTATTTTCTGTGGTAATATTTTTATTTTCATTTTTTCTATTTTTTATTTTTGTTTTTTTGGAATATCTGATTACAATTGTGAAAGAAAGAAGAAATGTCATCACACACCGGTCCGGAAGTAGTTCTCTATTTGTAATTAATATTTATTTCACATTCTCAATATGTCTTACGTTAGATATTTAATGTGATTTTCGTTTGATTGAATTTAAGCCTTTTTCATGTATTTTCTGTTTTTTTATTATACCCTACACCACCTGTCGCACAAGAGTGTATTAAGTTTGTGCGAATGTATGCAATACCCAGAAGGACTTGAGATTAACCCACTTTTTATTATACCAATCCACTCAGAGTCACTAAATGAATCGATCTGTGCCTGTCTGCGCGTCTGTCCGTTTTGTTCAGTTATAAAATTTTTAAAGGACAAATATTAATAAACGTGTATATATATATAAACGTATATATATATTATACATATATATGAATATGTGTATATATAAATATATATACTTTATTATTT
Source organism: Glossina pallidipes (assembly GCA_000688715.1). NCBI lineage: Eukaryota > Metazoa > Arthropoda > Insecta > Diptera > Glossinidae > Glossina > Glossina pallidipes. Next base: position 1,289,209 of record KK499765.1, on the reverse strand, counting down.
ATTGATATAAACATAAAAAGCTTCGAACTAACACAAATCTAACTGCTTCTATAAGAACATATTATCTCGATCACAAAATCGGTAACAACTGTAGTAATTTGTTATTATGGTCCGAGTAGAAAATTTGATTCCTGTCCGAAAATATGATATACATTTGTAATCATGATTATTCAAAAAAATTTAAGCTCCAAAATATTTATAAAATGAGGCAAAACAAAGTGTTTTACTTTCACAAGCATGGTGATGATAAGAGACTCATATTTCATTTATCCATTTCCATAGCTTTTGAACGTAAGTGCATTGCAATAATACTTGCTATATGCTAGTGGGCTCCCACTTGTTTTGCTTTCCATCCTTTTTCCTTTTTGCAAAAATGAAATAATCGTGATAAAGATTCGCCATTTTCTGAGAACGCTGGGTATTACGTACATTTGCCTACATTAAGACGTTTCTTCAATCAATCAATTTTGAGTTATACAAAACTACTACCGCGCGATAGTTACAGTCTAGCGATGTAGCGATATAAAAAATAACTTCAAATAATAATACTTTTGTCCATTTTCGATTTTCAATCGCACGTAGACCAAATTTTCAGACGGAAGGACTAGGTAATAAATATATATATATATATATATATATATATATATATATATACATATATATATATGTGTAACGATATTGATTATGTATACGTAAACACAAATATATACATATAAAAGGCAATTTTTAAATAATTTCAACGTCTTGCTTAACATTTCTCTTCTTATTACATCGTAACGTTAACATAAGCAAAAAATTAGAGAACATAAAAATGTCAGTTTTCAGAAAAATTCGAAAATGTTATTAGCGTAACATTATTTTATTTAAGGTATAAGAGTTTCGCAGAGAAAAATAATGTTAATACGGTAAGAATGTAATCACTGAATTCTCTGCGATAGGCATTCGTTATAATAAAAGGTTGAAATGAAATAGCAAGCTACGGCAAGAGACAACATTATTAAACCTGTTTCGTGAGAGTTTGCCCCAAACAATTTTTTTCTTTTCATTTTGTGAGTTTGAAAATTGCGCACTGAGCCATTGAAAAAGAACACAATTTAAAAGAAGAGAGCAGGAGTTAAAGCAAATAGCGAAATGAGAGTTTGGATATTGTGTATAAAAAACAATTTCACTCATAACGTATGAAAGCAAGCACATGTACGATTGTATGGCTGTGTCGTACGAACATAGAGAGATTTATGAAAACAGTATGGTGGTGGTTGAGCTGTTGAGCTTGTGTTTGAATGATTTAATAAGCAGTGTTATGTTGGTATAGTGCTGCTGTTATTATGATTATGAGAAGCAATCATAAAAAATAAAGGGAAAAAGGAACCAAAGAACAATAATATAAACATGAACCTGTACATATGTGTGAGGAGATGAAATCGTGTAAAATGTGTTGGAATATGATGGAAGATATAATAATATTTTTTATTATACAAGCACATGCAGCCAGTCAAGTCAAGTCAACTCATAAGAGCAGCACCAGAATTCATTTATCAAAGGAGTATGATGGTGGTGGTGAAGGTGGTGGTCGTATATGCTTATGATGATTATACAGTGCTTTTATTGTTGTTTTTGCATTATGTTATGTATATTTGTGTTATGTGCTGGGTATGAAAAAAATAAAAATAGGAGGAGTATTATGATAACGTTATATTGTTGTTGTTTTTGTTACTGTTCGGTATGGTGGTTAAAGTCAAAAACTCAAAATGAGCGAATATGAGTGTATCTGGGTTTGCATTGCTACTATTGCTGTTATTATTATGTATTTGGTGCAGTCAGTCTGCCAGTGAATACATATAAACGTAGATATATCAACGTCTTCTTTTACAATTTATGAATTATGTAAAAGTATCTATATGAGAGTGTGTGTGCGTGTGTGTGTGTGTGTGCGTATGTATGAATATGCACGTACATATGAATCAAAGCACATTTCGCGTTTTCTTACTGGTGCGCATAAGGTGACTGGCTATTAGTTTCTCCTGTATTCTATGAATTTTCTTGTATACCTATAATACATTTTTCTACTTTCTTTCGTTGTTGTTCTTATTGTGGTTGGTGTTCTTTTTTATGATGGGTTAAAGTATAGTGCGGTGCAATGTGAACGCCTAAATTTTTGTTTTTGGTTTTCATACATTTTATGAGATTTTTCCTTCAAGTATAAACATATGTTTCCTTATGCTCGTGTAATTTTTGTTTTGTACATAATAGGTGAAATGAGTATTAACTAAGATGAGGTGTAAGCAGGTAACAGAAAAAGTTCAATCATATGACATAAAAATCTTCTGTTACATACAATCTTGCAGTTGTAAATTAAAGTTTAATACTTTAGTAGCGAACGGGTAAATGTTGAAGATTTGTTTCGTTTAATTTAAAATAATTCATAAATTCCCTGATAACCGTATCCTTGACGCGTTTATTTTGAATCATAATGTAAAATATCATCGAAATATTTCCCTCAATATTGGTTTGTTGATACAGAAATATATTTATCTATAGGTCATTGCTATAAGCATCGGAGTTTCTCTGCAGCACGGGTTTTTTCTAAGTTTATCCAAGGACAGCTATGTTTCCTTATGAAGTTATGATCGCTTCCGTTAGCATTTAGAGAGATGTTTGTAATTTAGCCTTTTCTGCCTTTGAAATTATTTGCGAAATTATTTATAAGAAGCCGAACAGTTTTCACAATTTTTCCTAGAAACGAAATTGTTTAGAACTCAGAACATGTGTAAAATATTTTAATCATATTTCTAATATTAAATCATATTCCAATAATATTTGCAGTAACTCAGAGTAACTCGGTTAGGTTAACTATTTTGAATGATTTCAGAAAGTTTATAAAATATGCAACCCTTCCAGCCTTCGTATACACTGGCGTTTGAGGTCTAATAACATTATCTTCCATTTCGATTGTATAGGACTTAAATTATGTAATCACTAAAAAGGTCCTGTTCAAAAAATTTATTAAAAAAAGGAGAATTAAAGGGTAGGAAGAGAGACACGTCGTACCTTTTTAGCGATCTAAAGCAGAACAGTGCAATTTAAAATTACGAAGCATACAAAATTATCTTTTAGTTCGTCATTGGAACATTTCACTGCATTTACCACACTTGCATGCTTATGTGTGTTGATTTATTCCCTATCAGCATCTTTTCGCCGTTCTTGATAATTATAAAAGAATATGTTTAGTCAAATTGTCGAAATATATAAAGTAAAATTTATTATAATTCGAACTTAAGCATAATGATTAAGAAAGTGGGAGTTACCTTAAGCCTATAGCAAAGAACTTCATAAACGAACTGAGGCACATAGCGAATAGCAACACATGAATATCCTATAAAAAAATTTACAACAATAGCAAACAACGTGATGAACGGAGTTCATAAGCAATAGGATAGAACAACAAAAATTATTAACAAACAGCATTATGCTTAATATTTTGGATGTTTGTGAGAGTGAAGTGCAGATGACTATATATAACACAAATCAAGAACATGTTTATGAAGCGAAAATGGGTAAGTTAAGAAAAAAAAAAAAAAGAAAAAATAGAGTAAAACACAAGAATGGAAAAGAAAATAAAAATTATGAAAACCCCCCCTTCCAAAATAAAAAGAGTTATCTATAGCTTACATTCCTAAGAGAGGAAAAGAGATAAACACAACGGAACCAGTTGCTCAAACCAGCCACGGCATTATATGAATGAATTATGATCAATTATTAATCGCAGATGTAGGAAAAAATCATAAAAAATTTCAATGAGGAAATATGAGAAAGACAGAGAAAGCTTAAGACTTATAAGTGCAACGTGAAAAGGGATATTAAGAAGAGAAAAAGAGAGAATACACTTCAGCTTATGGCGGCATGTATATGTTAAGCGAAACGAGAGAGTTTGTTTACGTACATAGATAATAATTATAATAAAATATGATGATTTTCATATATATAGTAAAGCTAAAAAGCAGTTGACAAAAAAAAAAATGAAGTGAGTAATAAATTGTTGTCATTTCCTATGTACAGTAAAATATGAGAGCAGACCATATGTTTAACTATTGCAACGCAGCGAGAGCAAAAAACTTTAAAATAGAGAAAGAGAGAAAAATTATGAAAAACAGGTAACATTAACAAAACAAAACACACATAACTAGATACATGCGCCTCTCTCTCTCGCGTAGTGCTTACAACTCTTCAGAGTTTGTTTGTTTGTTGAACTATTCGAAAAAAAAGGGTGTGAGTATGTTTCGCTATATGATAGGCGAGAAAAAGATAGCTTTCATAACTGTTGAGATGGCGCATTAGAGGAGCAACAAAGATGGCAGCAGTTATTAATAAAATTATGATGTTTTGAGATGATGCCTGTGTTTTCCTGCTGTAACGTAGTGAGTATTCGTGTGCACACGCTGACAAACCTCATGGCGGGATAGAGAGTGAGAGAGAGAGAGAGAAAGAAAGAGAGAGACCATGTAAAGGAAATAAGAAACAAAGAGAAAAAAATTATCATATTATTGTTGATATATGAAGGCTATAGGAAAAAGAAATGATAGCATCGTTGTGTTGTGTGCGTACGTGGAATAACAAAAACAACAACTAAGAAAAAATGTACGCATAACACACAACTCAGAACGGTAACAGCATACGGTCTACAGTACGCAAACTGGTTGGTAGTGGTGGTGATTATAAGGCTTGTGCCTTGTAGTGAGAGTTTCGGTAGTGGCTGGCGGTATTAGCAGTAGTTGTTGTAGTGTTAGTGCCTAGAGTAGCAATAAAATACGTTGTGTGTACGTTTCATATATGAATAAGCACTCGGCCATACAGTAAAAAAGACAAAAAAATATATTTTTGTTTGAGTGACTTTTCGGTTCGGCGTTAAGTCTCAGTGCAAATTTGACGCGCGTGCTGAACGTATCATATGAGTAATAATGTTTAGCACAAGTATATACGTAAATTTATAATTCGAAAAAAGCGGCACTTTTGAAAAATACGAAAAAGTATGTAACATTTCGTTAACTTGCAAAGATTTATGTATTATTTTAATTAAGAAGACAGCAACAAAAAAAAAAGAAAGCAAAAAAACAGATAAATAAATAACTTGTACTTAATGTAAGAGAGATGAAAAGTGTTTGGATTTAAGAATTTTAGACAAATGAAAGTAAAAAAGCCGTCGGTTTCGAAAGGTAATCGCAAAAAGTATTGATAAACATCAATCATAATTTAAATGAAAGGCATGATAAAATTATCGTCTGGGAGAGTCAGTGTGAGTGTAAAAAAGTGCGTTATTATTGTTGTAAGTAAGAGCAGCAGCAACAGCAAAAGCAGCAGCAGCAACAACGGCAGCAGGAACAACAACAGCGTCTACTAAAGCAGCAGCAGCAGCAGCAGTAATAGGTGCTAAATCAGTAACAATAACAACAACTCAATGAAAAAAACTTTTCTCTGCTTTTACATGCATGTACATGTATTGAAATACAATTATGCACATATAAACACGCACATGTACATATATAATAACATCGGCCGTTGTATATGGATTATGATGAAGCAACACCGTATCGGTAACTGTAGCTGCGTATATGCGAATACGAATGCACAATATAAATGCAAACAAGCAAACGCACATCATCGTCGTCATCATGATATATCAATAATTGCCAAAGAGGCCTATAAATGCGAGATCGAGCACTCTAGCACTGTTGTTTGTGTACATATGTAAAGACCAATGCCGTCGCCGGTGTTACAAAAAACAAAACAAAAAATGACAGTTGTAAATGAAGCCCTAAACAGATCAGAACAGCAATTTAATAATAATTCATTATTAATAAATAATAATTTTACATAGTAGCAATAATAATACAAACAAATAAAAGAAATTCAAAAACAAGTTCATGTAAATGAATTAAATAAAAAAACAAAGATATTATACTGAAAAATTTTGAGTAGAAAACAAAGAAAAGTTTCACCAAAAATTTATTCACAATAAAAAAATAATTCCGTCTAAAAGCAGAAACAATTATCTGTTTTTCGTTACGATTTGCTTTTAACATGTAAAAAATTTGCAATGAATTTATCATCGCTGTCATCCATTGTGTAGCAATAATTTTAATAAAAAAAAAAGATTATTTTACCAAAATTTTTTCTTAAGCAATTGTTTTCATTTTTTTTCGCTAAAATTCATAACAAAAAAAACCCAAAAATTTGGCTTTGTTTTCGGCAGTGAGTGTGTTTTGCGAAATTTTTGGACACATTTTTTTTTTTGTTTTTTTTTCTTATAAATTTGATAAAAATATATAATTATTTTTGGTTTACCAAAAAAACAAAAGGAAAAAATTTAAGAAGCATCTGTTTATTGAAAGCGCTGCTGCTTGTTGCTCACTTTTCTTTAGATGAAAAATATTTTGTCAACTGTTTTGTGTGAAATGAGAAGTGATTTTAAAGATAGTCATCAAGAAACCATCAATAAAATGATACAATTTGGTACCGTCAAGTATGGTATTGTTAAGCAATTAAAAGATCGGGCTAAAAGTACAGATAAAGGTGAGTAATTACCTAGAGCTTCTTATTATGGCCATATTTTAAGGAAAATTTCATTATTTGGAACTGTTTTGCTTTCTTGTTAAGCCAATGAGATATTGTAACTTAGTTGCACGTGTCACTTCTTGGTTGCCCCGTTTTGGTGGCTAGGAGACTTTCACAGATAATTTAAGAAACGGAAATTCGTTTTTTCCCACCGAATATATGCGTAATGTGAATGATAAGGGTTCTAGATGGAAGGCTGACTTAGCAGTAATGAACGCTTTGCAAGAAGCCTCTATTAACCGACTGGCACTTAACCGGCCAACTGGACTTAAATTGTAAAATGTATTTAATTTTTATTTAGCTCAACTTTAGAAAATTGAAATGTAGTTTTCTTTGATTTTGGAAACTTTTCAAAAAAATTTTAAAATTAACATGATTGTCGAGCAACTAAAGTAAAATTAAGGTTAGATGAAATCCAAATAAGAAAGATACTTACGATAGTTAGACAAGGGCAGCGGTGGAGAGGCGAAGAAGACGCCAGATTAATAACGTATCAAAACTTTGAATATTTATTCGACTACATCTCTTACATTAAGTTCATGATTTCAATGGATACTTGTAAGAATGAGATTCTCTATATGGTAAAGAAGTAGAACTCTTCAATTACAAATCACGGATATTCTTTTCAATATTTAAATAATTATGGACCACATCGCTTAGGACCCTTCTTAAGGTTCATTCTTAAGTCTCGATCAAAATAGAAAGTCTTATTATCTACAATAATAACAAGTACTTAGAACTTTCGAAAGTTATTTAAAGTGATGTAAAGTGAAAATGCGCAAAAATTCCAAATCTGCACGTTCTTGGTAAGCGTGTTGTTGCTGGTTCACGGTAAGCGTTTGTTGTTTGTAAGGTAACGCACTTTTTGGGAGGAATATTTAAATATTTTTTTGACGAAAGGAGTAATCAGTGAAAGAAACTTTGCAATACGATGATAGAGTTTTGTGTTTCTCTTTAAGGCCATAATTTTGAATTTTAATTTTAAAAAAATTATATCTTTCAAATTTGCTTTCGTTTTAAAAATTTATTTAAAATTTTTGTTTTAAACTTGCTGATTTTCAGGCCCGTTATAAGACTACCTTAAAAGATATTTCCTCATTAATCATAGGTAATAGTTCCGTTTGAATAAAACTTTAACATATTTTGTTTATTACCCTATTTGAGAGGTGTGCGTGTATGAGTGTTTTCGCTTTCAATGCGATCACAATTGCAATATATGCCATTGTTCATTTGATTTCACAAAAATTTTTACCTCATAATTTTAAAATACTATTTATGGTTATTCTCTTATATCACTTAACTTATGAAGAAAATGCATTTTTTCAATATCACGAATCTTCTTCTTCTTCTTCTTCTTCTGCAAATCAGTAAATTAACAACAGATGAAAGAAAATCGTAATGAGTGTAATAAAAGGAAAAGGGCTTCCGCAAGCGTTTACTTAACCGTCTTACGGTTTTCTATAACGAGTCATACCAGGATGAGACTGTCAGTCACACAGTGTTGTTTTTGTTTATAGTTTAAATTCATTCGTGTAGTTTGTTTGCTACATACAAACACAAAGTGTTATATATAGGTCACATGTATTTTGGAGAAATGCAAATATGATATGAAACAATCAAGAAATTCACCTTCAAAGTTCAACAATGACCCAAACCCACCGCGGGGTAGTGGTAAATATTACAAAAGTGAACTTCACTACAGTCTTTAAGTTCAAATTTATAAATTGAAAGTAGTTTAATTAATTCCAAGGTAAAGACAATCAATTTATTGTTCTCTCTCTCTCTAAAGCGCCTTCTTGTTGCTTGTATGGAAATAAGGATTTTTGAATGTGTTTTTGAAGTAGCAAAACAAATGTCCAACAAGTTGAAGATCGAGGTTTTTTTTTTGTTTTTAATTCAAAAGAAGGGCGCAGAACGACGAATACTCGAATAAATAAGAACAAAATGAATTCTCAAGTTAAGTTGCAGTAAAAAATATTGGTGGAGTTATAATTGACCGCAAATGCCAATGTTCGTTACAAAACTGGATAAATTTGAAGATCGCGATGATAATAGAGGGAAGAGTGCCTTCAGGAGTAATCAAGCAAGCGATAGGATCGCAGCGAGAGTGAGCTTTCCTTTTTATTAATCCTAATCCGTGCACGTGTTGTCATTACGAATCTTACCACGAGGAGCTTGACAATCTTTAATGAGAGTAATTGCAAAAATTCAAAACGATATCAAACGATTTTCCTATAATCCGGAGAGCGAATTTATTTATGATACATAAATTTTTTTCAGCATACAACTACAGAAGAGTTCTGCCCCGGACATAAACTGGCTGCTACAGCCTTTGGATATTTCTAAGTACCTAATTTAAAGAACCTCAGTGACTACTATTGCATCGTACATGTTTTATTTTTGGCTGAAGTTGGCCCAGCTCGGCGTGCCCATAGAATATGAAGGTTTCTTATAAGCAACTTGATCAGAGTACAAGTCCACTTTTTAGCTTATACTACTACTACATAGCACAAAGTAATTTATTTATTATCAATCAGTAGTGACTTGTTTCGGAGATATCAGGGGTACGGGACACACCCTTTTCTGCTTTTTATCTTTTCTTGTTTTTCCTTTCATTCATTCGTTCATGTTTAATTAAATGTTCTGCTTTTGCTTTTCTAATTTTAGTTAAAGTATTTGTAGTATAAGATCTACATTTTAAATCGTAGAGCAATTTGCACTCAGTTGATGGAAATTATAGTAGAGTCCTTTGAAATAAATACTCTGAAATAATTTCTTCATTAAAGCTCTCATGAAAATTTTGCAATGAGAGAAAAGCTTTTGCTTAGGATTTTCTTATCATAACCTCGAACAGCCCATTGGCTATGGGCAAGTGATGTGGATTTTAATTTTATATTCTCTTTTAGAAGTAAAATTGTTATTGGAATAAGTACAAGTTGAAAAAATTAGCCGATTCTCAATCCTCATCTCTGTATGTATGCACGGTACCCGTGAAAGTAATGCGTATGTAATAAGCTAATAGAAAGTTTTTTGTACAAAAAAAAATAAGTACAAAATTTATATCTTTTCTTTAGTATTGTCGATCTTTTCCTTTCCGTCTTTTTCTTTCCAACTTATTTATGCGAGTAAAAAAGGAATACAACTTTAGAAAATAATTCCTCTTCCTTCTCATGATGTGTATATAGCAAAGACTGTGTTTCGTTCTACAAACTAGAACAATTTCACTTCAGTATCTCTCCTCACTATCAATCGATATTAATTTTTATGCATTTTAGATCTGCACGAAATTTAACGATCGCGGCCTTACCGATGTAATGAAAGCTTTTACTTTGATTATGGAAATTGTGATGAGAGCACTTGAAAGGCTCTACTTTATTTCATTATTATTATTATAGTTACTTTAGCCGGAGAAATAAATTCCAAGATTAAACTCTACCGCACCTGAGATTTGATTGAACGTACGATGTTTGAGTTGGTAGTTAAAGTCCTTTGCCTACTCGGCCTCTTTTTTTTTACAATCCCTACAAGTCTTAGGGACTTAGTTAGTGAGTTAGTTCTTAAGTAGTTGCTTCAGTTTCTACTTTCGTGAGGTAGGCTTTAATCTGTATCATGCCATAGAAAAAACAAACAACGCTAGATCGTTTACAATCGTCTGGACTTCTAACGTTAAAAAAGACGGAAATCTTAATCAATAATAATAATAATTATTGATCAGGATGCAATAAATACAATACGATAATAATTGTTATTATAATTAAAATTAAAAAATTTTTAAAGACAAATTGCAGTGTGACAGAAATAGAAGAATGCAAGTATTGCTTGCATATGGTTTCAAAATCTCTTGATAGTGATATTGCTAGCGATTAATTCAAGCGATGAGTCTGACACATGAGCTTGAGTTTAATACAATGACAGAATTCAAAAATTTGTTGTTGAAAATATATCAGTTTCAACAGAAAGGCTTCAACTTGAAGCGAGTCCCTTCTTAGGCTTATTATGTTGGTATGCAAATATATAGAATTCGTATAGCGCTAGTTAATCAGTTAACTATGTCTTCACTTGAGAACTCACAACTGACTGACAACTTAATAAAATGACAAAAGTATTTTTTAAAACACATTACTATGGCGAATACACTTCCATAACGATAAAATTATGAAGATGTCCGACAAGGACACATGGACAGATCATGATGTAGATCTCCGCCGCACACAGCTCAAGAGAGACTAGCATAAGTATTAAAACGAGCGACCACTTATAAAATACCGAATTTTGAAAAGGAATTAGCTGTAGCTAAAGCTATGTAGAAACTTGCAATTATTTTAATGTAGTGTTTGTTACCAAAACTTACATCTAAATTATTTTCAAACTGGAAAAATGCGGGCAGTTTTGCTTTTTCGCTGATCTTCATACAATCGAGATCAGCGATAATAGTAAAAAACACATTCTTTTAGCCACGCCCTTTTGTTTTATTTTAAATCTCTCTTTTGCTTACACACTTTATTGCTTCTATTTCCTTTACGTTATTCGTTCATTTTAGAGAAAGAGTGGTGTGTAACATGTGCTAACATAGCACTAAGGTTAGCAAAAAAAAATAATCTGCATACTCTACAGAGATAGGTTTGCCACACACAAGGGTAGCAAGACTTCTAAGGTGCCTTTTCATAAACTTATAACCATCTCAACTCCTTTTCATGAAATAACGTAAGAGTTTTATTGACGACACATACAATGTGCACAAAAAAACCCAAAGTTACTGTCCAAAATTTGAGTCTCCAAATCAAGACCCCTTAAGAGGTTCTCTAGCATCTGATTTTTAAGCCCAAAGGCAATGTTGTTGTGAAAAGTATTGTTTTACAGCAATTAACTGTAATTAGGAATGGATTGAAATAAAATCTAATCTTTAAACGACTCTCTTGTATATGTGCTTATATATGAAATTTCTGTACTCCTGTAGATAATATGAATATGTGGGACGATATGTTTATGGTATTCCTAAATAAATTCGTAACATTTATGTTATAAAATATATATGTATGTATTCATATGTGCATTTATTTATTTCCATATGCATATTATGCATAAGTATGTATATATATGTATACATATATACAATTATGCGTATATAAATATATGTATATATCGGCTGAAAGAAACAGATGGGAAATTATTTATGTATAGATACAGTGACTAAAAGCTCATCTTTTTCTGCATGCTTCTGCACTAATTTCATAGTAAGTTTCTGGAAAAGAGAAAGTTTTGCATGCTATGTTTTACCCAAAAATTCCAAGCGATCTGTAATACAGAGCCAATGAGAAATAACAGAGCAATGCTATCAACATGGCCATCTTTAGTCATACTATTGATCATGTGTAGATTATTTTTAGAAAAAAAAAAAGTGGAAGAGATTTGTTCTTACTTTAAAGTAAGATGACATCCGATTGGGAAAAGTCAATTTGTTAAGCCTTTCATTGTCTTCATCAATAACACCGACAACCGTACCTACACCTTTATGGCAATCACGAATGGAACTGATGTGAATTGCATATGCAATAAAAGAATTTTTATGCAGAATTTTCCACAAATTAAGCGATTTTCATAAATTATTGCTCACATATGTGAAATAGAAAAGAGTTTAATGTGTTTTTGTATGATTTGCTAAACTAATTTTTCAGTGCGTTTTACTTTCTAGTCTTATAGTCAGATATTTATTTAAAACTTTGAAGGTTCCAATGGGTTTTTTTTTACTTAAGAAACTACCGGTAAATTTATTTTATATTGTATTACCTTTTAAGATTAATATGCTACTTACTCATAATAGAAACGCACCATGTATTCGAAAAATATTTATTTCATAATAAACATTCGGTAAATTAATTTTTGATTTTATCAATTGACTTAATTGATTTTAAGTATTTTTTTTTTTTTTTTAATATTAATTTAGAAATTATGCAAGATTTATAAAAAAAAGGAAACAAAAAAATAAAAAAAAACAGAAACCAGAAAACAAACTAAAAGCCTATAAATGTTATGTTTATTAAGAAATTCACTTGTTGTGTTAGTCATAATCATGAAAACAGAAAGTATGTTTTGTGAAATTAAAGTTATAAAAATCACCAATAAAAACGATCTTAAAATATTTTTAAAATTAATAATAATAAAAGGTTTTTTTTTTTTGTTTATGAAAATGATAGCCCGTACACCAGGGGGGCCCTATCAAAATTATTTACATATTCATCGCATTACATCAAAAATGACTAATATACAGATGTGCGTTATTAAAACAAAATATAAAATATACGAAATATGTGTATATGTACATACATACACTTTTATATACTTAAGGTTAATAATTGTAAATATATGTAACACATATAAAAGTATACGGCAGCAGTGAGTGACTGACTACATATGTTGTTCGTAGAAGCAAGGTGTTTATTAATGATTTTGTAAATTTGTTTCTCTCATATAAAACGAAGAGCAAGTGAAAACACCATAGTAGGACAAGGCCCTTCCAGATGTAGATACCATGCACCACAGCGCTGAATACAGTTATTCATACGACCACTTTTCGAAATAAGGTGTTATATCGAAGTGGTCGAAAAAATGGTCCCATTCGAACCAATTTCAATAGCATTCGCATTTGGGCCAAAACATGCCGGTGAATAAAATTTCAGAAAAATATTTCAAAATATGCGGATTGAACGCAAGAAAAAATATGGACAGACGGACAAACGAAGAAAGTGAATTTGAATCGAAAAGTAGTTGCGATCGTAGCTCTTCTTCTGTAGCTAATATATATGCTTTCGTGCCACAAGTGTCTGAATATTTTCTCAGCAAATATTGTACAACACTTCGCGGAAAACGTTCCTAGAATTGCTAATAAAACAAAAAATTGTAGGCAAAGCTTTACTTCATTTACTAACAAAGTCTACTGGAAGAATAACACATTCATTCCAACACTGCCGTAGCAATTTATTACGTTTTTTATGGAACGTTTTGCCCAACCCATCAAAATGCTCCTCAGTTTTGGCTATAAGGAAACTATCTAAAACTTCGCAGATTGGCGCATTGGAATTTTCCCATAGTGCACACATTTTTGAACAACAAAATCCTTAAAGTCTTTAGCTATTTGTTGCGGGTGTCTTTCATCTTATGTTAGAAATTTCAATGTTACACTTATTGCAACGGAAAACTATAAGTTCGCATAATTCTATGATGACTATGAGGAAGTACAGCAATACATAATAGATAATAAAGATAAACCTGATAGATATTTGAAATATTTTATTTTATAAGATCATTCTATAATTTTACTCCGTTTTTTTTTTAATAATTTCAACCGGAAGGTTTAGCAGTTCAGTGCAATCTTATCTCCTCTTTAGTTATATTTAAACTAAGAATTTATTTCATTAAACTAAAGGAATTGCAATAATAATAAGAAACTTCAAACATTTCTCTAGGGCGCATAAAAAATTAAGAAAAGTTTATAATATTAATTCTTGAATGCTTTTGCTCTGTTATGTGTTCAGTTTTCAAGATTAACATTAGACATTTATTTTATAAGAGCTTGAAAAATAATTACGCATTAAATTATTACAGCAAACGCATGCAGAACGAAAGCGAAAGTGGACGCTTTCTCAATAATAATTTCAATCGTCTTATATCTGTCATAAAAATTAGTACATATGTTAATATATGTAAATATATTGCATACGTGTATAGAAGTGTTCCCGAAGTTGTCCATCCTGTCCTGTAACGTCTGTGATGAATATTTTTCCGATCGTAAAGATTAAGAGACTGGCTTTAAATTTAGCAAAAACTGAGAACACGTCTGCTTTCGGGGTTATTTGCTTACCACACTTCACCCGGGACAGATACACAATACAAGTCTGGAAACTTTTTGTGCAAAAGTTGTAAATATCGAGCAAGCTCATCCAATATGGAATATTTCCTCTCTCGGTTTTTTGTTATTTTTAAGTAAAGGTGGCGGGGCTTATAGCCGAATATAATTTGCTTACTTCTTCTTATGTGTGGATAGGTCTTTACGGTATGTGCAAGTCTATATGGAAGATAATTTTCTTTTTTGCATATACTATGCATATTTTTAGCCTTAAATTTGTCTTTAAATATTCACATCATTAGTCGTAAATAGCAATAACACTTTAAGAATTACCGTTAATGTTGTAAACATTACGATTAGGATCGAATTCTAAATTTCTCGAAAGCACTGTCTGATGTGACCGTAGAGAAGTCAGTTGAATTTATCGAGGAATAATTGATAAGACTTTATTATTGGAGAGAGGAAAAGAGAGAGAGAGAGAAAATTAAAAAGCCATATACCTACGAGCCTTTGATTTAAATACGTTTGTGTAATACATTTATGCGGCAAGACGAAGAACTTTAAGTGCTTGAAAGTAATACAAAGTAGAGAATTCAATGGTTTGTTGTTGTTGGCGACTAGTAGCTGTGTGCTAACATATTAACCGTATTTCAAGAGATGTGTACTTAATTTGATAATTAATACCTTATTTTTAGTTTATAAACAATATTTTTTCGACGGATTGTGTGGTGAGTAGTCAAGGTTCACCTTAATTATTTAGCGTAAATTTTAATCATTAGTCATTAAATGTGAGTGAATTTTCTGTGAGATATGATATTACTCGTTACCATTACCATATATCGCAATTTCTTTTTTTTTAATAAATATTTTTTCGGGTTTCAAACTTTTTATCAAGTATCTCACGTTCCAAATTTTTATTCGCTTTAATTTAAATTTCATTATAATGTTGATTTTAATTTAAAGTGAAACATTATAAAGAAAGAGTAGCGGAGTAGTGGTAGCTGACACAAGCGAACATGAAAATGATAAATATGTAAAGTTTGACATATTTTAAGGTTTATAGATATCGAAAATTATATGCTATCGTTGGCATTATGTAAATTTCAAATAAATTAAAATAACAATACTTGATATTCACTTAAAGCGTATAATCGAAGAAAGAGAGAAAAAGAAAAATTGTCATAAATGTGATGAGGAAATTTTGTATGAATCTATGAATACGCCCTTAAACTAATGTAATGTAACGAACTTCGATCGTCAGTCCTTAAGAAAATTAGGCTATAATTTATGTGAGTCAGAATGTCTGTCTCAACCTTCTGAAAAGAGAATTATGCAGGCTGTAGAAAGACTAATTGCTTTATGTACACTTTGCGTATATTTCTGGGCTTTAAATGCAGTTTTACACTAACTTGAGAAGTACTGGCGCACACTGTTTTCTTTCCCATCGTGGAAAAATTAGGATGTGACTAACTTTTTCTTTAATTTTTGATACCTAAAAGCAATTATAAATATAAAAAAGTATATATATATATTAGATCAGCGGAAGGTTCTGAAGCAATTTAGCCGTACCCGCTTGACTCACTTCCAGCAATCCTTCATAATTGGAATTATGATTACAAAAAAAACTTGATGAAACACGGAGCGTTGTTGTGTATATTTTCATTCAAGTGCGATATGATACATAATTCAGTAAGGCCAGAATGACTGTCGACTAATCCATATGATTTTTGGACAGTAACAGCTTTCACACGAAATGTGTCAACATTCCTCGACATTACGCTATGCACGAAATTCAGATTTTTTGCTTTGCGAAATGTCGCAAAATTTGGACAAATTTCGTTCGGAGGCTGGTGCTATCTATAAATCATCTAGATTTGTCAATAGACTACCACTACGAACCAATCGTGTGATGTGTTACAATTAAAATATCTGCAACAGTACGTTAGAATGAAAAATTTCTGAATATTATTTTCAATATCTTGCAATCTATAAAAAATATTTACGTGAAATCCGGTATAAATATTCGACGGTGTCAAGGCATAATAATGTGTAGAAATTAAACGAATCCGATTGAAATCTTAGCTCGCAAGCAGTGAACATCGGCTAACTTAAGCAAAGACCAAGAAATCTGTCGAATATCCTGGAATCACTTCCAAACGACTGTATTTTTCGTGTCCACTGCTTTAAATGCCATATTGGCCGTTGTTTCATTTGATATGTGTTACAGTAAGTGCAGATAAATAATTGACCTCGATGTACAGAGTTTAAATTGTTTATAAATTAACACATATACAAAAGTAATAAACCCCGATAATGCAAAATTTTCTCCATACATTATATATATTTCTACATTCTTTACACACGAGTTTAAGCTTTTTTTATAATATGTAAATTTGCTGGAATTTGAAAATTTTATAAGTTAAGTTATAAAAAAAAATTTTTTTGTTTTGTTGGATTGAATTTTTCTCGTGATTCAAAACTCAAGGTTTAGTAAGTAAAATATCGTGGGGAATAATTTATTGAAAGCAACTACAAACAGGTGAAACGACTATAGTGGACACGGCCCACCATTCAATACCCTACATCACCCTACAGTTATCCATATGAGAAGCGTTCGGAAAGTGGTCCACTCTGAACTGTTTTCAATAGCATTCGTCCTTGGATCAAAACACGTCAAAAAAAAAACGCTGACAAGCGGACAGACAAGCTTCAATCAATTCAGAGAATGATTAGGAATCGATCGCCATAGCATATAGAATTTAAATACAGATTTACCCTTAGTTAGTTCGAAAATTAGGGATTGAATGTAATAATTATAGGTATGCTGGAAGATTTCAATATGCTTTTAATTAGCTCTGAGAATTTCTCCTCTCTCTCTCCTCTTTTTTTCGCCAAAAATATTCTTAATGGGTTATATTGTTGAAAGAAATAATAAGAGATAGAATGTGAACAAATAGTAGTTGAAACCCCTTCGCTAAAGTTCTAGCGTAAGATAAAGATCGGGAGTGCGCCCTTTTATTGTTATGGGGGGTGTTACTTTCTATAGATAATGCTTTCAAACGATAAACTTGAAGAAGTACAGCAAACATTGGACTTGCTGCAGCTCGAAATTGTTATAGTGATTCTATATAAAGCAGTTCTGGATAACTTATATGGAGCTTAAAAATTATGCCAACTTTCAAGCAAACGTGCGGTGAGTAAACGAAAATCGGCTGTTCACAAAAAAATATTTCCTTTCAGCAAAGTAAAGAAACGATATACATATTGGCAAATATATAAAAGTTAGGTGCAAACCATAATAATCAGAAATAAAATAAATTATATATACTTGAATATAGTATTTAGGACTCTAGGACAACATAAGGTATGCCGTCCAAGAAAAATTTCAAAATTGAACCTAAGTTGGGTAATTTCGGTAGTTCGGATGATTGACTTACACCAGCCAACTATAAGCAGCACTAGAAGATATTGCCATTAAGTAAGGCAAACGAATCGCAAAAGGCGCACAGCATGATAAAAGTAATTATTTTATAGTTTTTCGGCGTGAGCACCCCGCCCATATCAAAATTTGAACAGGAATCGTAGCACTAAACTGAAATTTGCTGCTTTCTCCGCTGTAATTGTCGACTATCCAAGAAGATCTCTTATCCTTATGTCTACAAATAGTTAGCACTGCCTCAGGAGGCTAATTGCAAGTCGCATTTTGCCCAAAAAATGAGAGAGAAGCAATAAATAGCGACGGACAATATGTTGAATAACATACTTCTTATCATTTTTCTTATGATAAACGATCAATTCTACCAACAAAATTGACGGAAATCTTTTTAAACTCCTCATAATAAGCAGCTACAAGCGCCGGTAACAAAAGAGAACAAAAGAACAAAAAAAGTAAGAAATCTTAAAGCTTAACTAACATCTTTATCCTTCGAAGTGATACTTAAACAATAGCATACAAAGTAGGGCTAGCTATTAATTCCTTTATATGGACTTCATACAAGCAGACATATATACTTGCTTCTGGGGATTTCGTTGCGTGTATTTCTGGGTACTTCAATAAAATAATTCATATCTATCCACTTAGTTGCAAACTTATGTAATTTAATTTCAAACATAAAATTTTTACGTTAGCGTGCCACTACTTAGTTATTCTAAATACATAATACTTAGTTACACCATGAAATACGTACTGTGTACAAAGTGTAATATTTAATAATTCATATGCATATATGCATTTTCATTCACGGAGGGTCAAAAATTACACAATACTTGAAATAAAAACACAAAGTTATTAAAAAAGAAGAATTTGCTTTCAATTTGCATACCATTATCATAACAAATAAATATTCATTATATATAAAGAGAAAAAAAAATTTTTTTTAAATTATTTGTTAGTCGTCCGACAATTGAAACTAGAATTTAATCAGAAAAATAAATATGAAAAAAAAAATTTTTTTTGTTTAAAATGTTATTTATTTGAAAAAACTTCCTTTAATGTTTTTCGAACTCTATATACGTATATACAAACAAACAATGCAATGCATACAAAAAAATTCAGTTTTAAATTTTTTTAAATCTCTATAATTTTATTAATAACATATTTATACATATTTTTGTATTTAGCCGAAATTAAAACATTAGCTTATCATAAACGGGTTTAGGCTATGATTTAAATATACTTTGATTAACGCTTTATGATTTTTTTAATAGATCAAGCATTGCTGACAAAGCTCCTATTAAGAAAACGTGTTCTTTAAGAGAAGACAAAAAAGATAATTTTGCGTTGGTGTTATATAGCGCCGCGATAATTAAAAAGCTCAAAACAGTCACTCAGAAGGTAAAAGAGCGAAGTAAAAAATTTCAATTTGATCTACTGAATATTGTTCCAATATCCAATCCCTTCCTGGCGCTATACATGTGCGCGGTTGTTTAAATAGCTTCACAGAAGTTTTGGGAACCTTTCTTGCTTCTTTTTATAAATTCAATATGGTAATCGTGACATGCTAAGCGAGTGTGAGCACTTCATCATATGAATATACATTTTTTTTGTTTCCTATAACAAGCCACTCAGAGAATCTCAGCTGTACGTGCGGGCACATTGGTGATCAGGAAGGGCTGTGCGAAGAGTCGGGTGACGAAGGGGACTGGAATTGTGAGCATATAGTTGGTGCCGCATATAACCTATACATACTCAAATATAATGTGCAAACGCACAACTACCAAGGAGAAGTAATGAGCTCTATCGCAAACACTCGTAAAATAATACAATCTGTTGATTGAATACAACGCCTGAAGAGCAAAAGAAATAACCGTGAAAATGTTATGATATATGCGACGATATTATCGATATAAAGGTCTAGACAGATATCCTAGTTCTATCAATAGTACTCTAATTTGATATTTTCTTGTTTGTCTCACTTCTTTTTTTTTTAATATGATCGATCACTCGTAGGGAGGGTATGGGCTATCAGCAAGTTTTATGTTTTTATCGACTGAGCACCTCCTAATTACTGCAGGTAAGAGGTCAAGTGTGGCCTACCTAGCCAAACGGAAGTTTGAAATCATTTATGACATCGTACACGGCGCACACGAATTTTCAATAAATCTGCACACAGACAGAGAAAGCCATGCTTGGAAAGAGTGAATTACTGTGTTTTCTTCGTTTGTCACAATATGATGCTTTATATACAATTAATTAGCAATTTTATGTGAGCATTGCGCGTCGTTTGAGTTCATCGGCTGGACAACCCTTCGCTCACAATAATGCGCTTTTTTACATTGCATTGATTTCTGGAAATATTTTTAGCAAAAATGTGACTCGTGTCGTTTCCCAAACGCCCTTCTCATTCTTGAAGCTCGAAGAACTGTTACATAACTGTGCATAATTTCCATTGGACTGAAGAAGTAAAGACAAATCAAAAAAGATGTGCATGTAAATAAGAATTCAAAAACACTTTGGTATGAAATATGAGCCAGACTTCACTTAGGATGTTGCGGATCTCAAAAAATACTCATTTTCTTAAGCCGATATGATTTTACTCGCTTTTGATTGCCTTATTTTAAATTAGAAATTCTCGAAAACCTCGTTTTTACACATTGTTTATAAGCTTAAGCTCCTAAGTTGAAACTTTTGCCTTTGTAAGTTTTTCAGACTAACATCTAATTGACCGTTTGGTGAACATATGACGGACTTACATGCAAGTAAATTTTTAGTTGAAAAGATAGGTGTCGATAAGAGAATATGTACACTGTCTCTGATGAATATTTGTGGACGTGACCAACGAAGGATCAAATCTAATATACTCGTATTCCTTAGTAACAGTTTTAAGAAAAACTTGACTCTAATATGGTAGGAATATGATTATAGGTTAAAAGTGATCAATCGGTAGCTGACGGCTTTAAGATGACTAGTCGATTGCAACTAATAAGTTTCATTAGTTTTTTGTGTCCAACAGTAAAAATTGAAAATCAGTAAAAGTGCGAAACATGTGCATTTGCAATAACCGTAACAACAGAATGGCAACAATAGCAACAGCAACTAAAATTAAATCCAACTAATTGTAGAGGCAAAGACAAGTAGCAATAACTAAACAGTGAACCGTATATATATGTATATATATCTAAATATACATACACCTATATATGCATTTAACGTTTTAAACACAGATGTGACAACATGTCTACTTGAAAAACAATTTCTTACAATTGAAAGTATGTTTGTACAAATGTAACAAGTAGAATAAAAAAAACACACACTCGCACACAAACACATTTGCCAGTCAATACTAAAGAATTCACTACGATTAAGTCATATGCCTCTCGATACATCCATATATAACGATATACTGGCAACAACAACGACAACAGCAACTAGAATAACAGCGGTAACCATAGCAACAACAAGAACGACAACATGCATAAAAGACCAAAATAGCAAAAAGATTCATTTCATAAGATTATAAAACCCACCAAGAAAGTAAGCAACCAGCAACTGAATAGCAACTGAAGCAATAGCAGAAGAAGTAGAAGCAATAGCAACAGCAACAGGAATAGCAGCAGCATCACCAGCAGCAGCACCAGCAGCAGCCTTTGTTACAAGAAAAACACCGAGTTAATCAGGAGAAAATGAAGAAGTAACAGAACAACATCAAACATTTGCTGCGCATGCAACCTGTAGCATGCACAGCATATCAGTACATACACTGACATGCACACTCGTGCTTTCAGAGACACTATGTATTACTTTTACTGTGTACAGGTGCAAAGCTTACATAGAAGGCATACAAACCAACCAAATCGAGTGTACTCTAACAAGAAGAAGTTTCTATTAAAGTTACGAAAGGTACTTTAAACAAGAGTTAAAAACAACTACAACCAATTCACGTTCACCTGATTCAACAGAAAAAATTCTTGGGATTTCTCTCAGTAATAATTGTACTCTTAAACACGTACATATATATAAAAAGCACACAACGTAGGCAACACTGGTTAGTTATATGCTTTAATATATAGAGTAAGACGCTGATAATGAAAATATAAAAATTGCGTTAACAACGTTGTTAGGATCTTTGCGAGAGAAAGAAATCAAACTATTGACATGCAAATCATTATTTTTTTGTTCCAAAGGCCTTGGAACCATTTTTCCCAGACATTTTCATTTTTATCGCATTGCACAACAAAATGTAACACCTGTTGGTATTTGTTTTTATTTTCAGATAACGTTAGTGATCAGGAAGAAAATGGCGCTTGTTCGCCCCTAGCTGCTGTACCTGCAGTGAACGATGAAAATTCACGTAATGACAATATAACCGAATTAACTTGTGTTGAAGAAACCCTCAATGATAATTCCGCAGAGCCTAACGCCAACAGTGATACACAGTGTTCTTCGCTTGATGCCCCCGAAAATCAAAACCACGTCAATAACACTGTAATGTCTGAGGTTGAACAGCAGATACTGCCAGTGCAATCTCCTAAATCAGAACCAGAATATAACGACATAAGTGCTGTTACAGAACAACAGCGATCTTCAGATATAGATTCTAGTTTAAACCAGAAACCTTCTTCTCCCATCATATCCGATTTGCATAAATGCAAAGAGCCTTTGAATAACCTTCAAGGCAGTAGTGAAGAATTAGCTGAATTGCAAGCTCAAGATACTGAAGCTGGCGTCATGTGTCATACAAGAACGTCTACTCAGGCACAAGATGCGGCTGAAAAGCCTTCCGCGGAACAAGTTGAAGACGAGGCTCTTTCGGAAAACCGTGATAAATTAGAAAACAAGGACACTGAACTAGACGTTCCTCAAAGTGACACTTCTCCTAGCACGCCATCTTTACAAGCCAATTTACCTGCTGGTTTGCCACCACAATTTGGTGCTACGCCAGTTACATTAGAAGCTATCCAGAATATGCAAATGGCCATTGCTCAGTTCGCTGCCAAAACTATTGCAAATGGAGCTTCTGGTCAAGACAATGAAGCGGCCATGAAACAATTGGCTTTCCTGCAACAGACTTTATTTAATTTGCAACAACAACAATTATTTCAAATTCAGTTAATACAACAGTTGCAGTCACAGTTGGCGATGAACCAAAGCAAGGGGAGTGAAAATGTTGCTGATGAAGTAGATGACGAAGAGGAAGAGGAGCGCGAAAACGGGGAAGAAGATACCTACGAAGAAGAAGAGCGTATCGCTCAAATGGAATTGCGTCAAAAGGCCGAGGCTCGCATGGCGGAAGATAAAGCGAGACAGCATTTGATTAATGCTGGAATTCCATTAGAATCCTTAAAGCGTAAGCGTGAAATCGATGGCGAAGTACAAGATGACGAGAGACCTGCAAATCGCCGCATAAGTATTGACGGCGATATTAAAGGTGTAGGGTCTACTATGGACTCTTTAATGAAATTTAAGGATATTGAAAATCGGCCTTTGCCGTTTGGTTCGGATTTAGCTTCATCCATTATTACGAACCATGATGACCTACCCGAACCGAACTCCTTGGAAATGCTTCAGAAGAGAGCTCAGGAAGTTTTAGATTCGGCGTCACAAGGCATTCTCGCCAATAATATGGCTGATGATTTTGCTTTCAAAGACAAAAATGGTGATGGTAAAAATCGTAATGAACCGTTTTTCAAACATAGGTGTCGCTACTGTGGTAAAGTTTTCGGGTCCGACTCAGCTCTGCAAATTCATATACGTTCCCATACCGGCGAGAGGCCGTTTAAGTGCAATGTTTGTGGTAGTCGTTTTACCACCAAAGGCAATCTGAAAGTTCATTTCCAGAGACACGCTCATAAATTTCCCCACGTTCCCATGAATGCTACTCCTATACCGGAACACTTAGATAAATTTCATCCCCCTCTGCTAGACCAAATGTCGCCGGATAGTTCGCCATCTCATACACCAGCAGCTATGCCACAACAAATGCCCAGCCAAGTGCCCCCGGTATCTTTGCCGCTTACCTTTCCAAGTCCATCAAGTACATTTCCAAGCCTACCGGGTCTGTATAGACCGCCAATGGAAATCCTTAAGTCGTTAAGCTCTACAGGAACGTCGGGATTTCACAATCCATTTTTTCCTCAAATACCACCAAGCCTCAGTGAAGGAAGTGCGGTAGCTGCGGCAGCTGTGCAAGCTCAAGCTGCTGCCCAAGCTGCACTACGTAAAAATCTTCAAGAAACTGCCACTGATTTAAGTAAGAGTTTAGCGCCTAAGTCGCCTGAGTTGACTAAAGTTAAAACAGAAGCTTTGACTGAGAAAGAAGACAACACTGAAAAAAGTGACTCACGAGGTAATATGGAAGTGGAAGATGATAAGTCGCCATCTTTGGCAGTGAAAATAAAAGAGGAAAAAATAGAGTGCGAAACGGAAAGTCCGAAAAATGACCAAATACTTAGTCCCCGACCTGCCTCAACTTTATGTCCCCTAGAAGAAATAAGTTCTCATGTACCTAATACCCCGCCTACATCCATCGCTAAATCACAATCCTTACCGCCGGTAGTGCAACCTATACAGCCGCCTACAATTATGCATCCTCAACCGTCGCCGGGATCACATAACCACCTAGATCACCTACCTACGCCAGGCCAATTACCTCCATTAATGCATCATAGAGACGATTTCTTTGTAGAGAGATTTCCGTTAAATTTTACGAAGACTTTGTCACCGGAAAGGCATTCGCCTATAAGATCACCTGCTCACATGCCTCGGGCGCCTTTCTTCAATCCCATGAAACCTCATGATATGGCTTTACTTCCACGTCCTCATAGCAACGATAACTCTTGGGAGAACTTTATTGAAATTTCCAATTCTTCGGAAACAATGAAGCTAAAAGAATTAATGAAGAACAAGAAAATCACGGATCCCAACCAATGTGTGGTATGTGATCGCGTGCTATCATGTAAGAGTGCGCTACAAATGCATTATCGCACTCACACTGGCGAAAGGCCTTTTAAATGCCGTATTTGTGGTAGAGCCTTTACAACAAAGGGCAACTTAAAGACTCATATGGCTGTGCATAAAATAAGGCCCCCTATGCGCAATTTTCATCAGTGTCCCGTGTGTCACAAGAAATACTCGAATGCACTGGTTTTACAGCAACATATACGTTTGCACACGGGGGAGCCAACTGATTTGACACCCGAGCAAATACAAGCAGCGGAAATTCGTGATCCTCCACCCTCAATGATGCCTGGAGCTTTCATGAATCCTTTTGCGGCGGCTGCGTTTCATTTTGGCATGCCGGGACCTCCAGGTCTGGCACCAATGGGTGTACCCCACAATGGCACTTTAGGTTCTGAATCGTCGCAAGGTGACATGGATGATCAAATGGATTGCGAAAATGATTTTGATGACGACATCTCCTCGGAGCATATGTCCAATAGCAACGATATGGAGAGCAGTGAAAGACCGAAATCAGGAGACGATTTCAAAGGCTTATTATTTGAGCAAAAGCTGAGAATTGATTCGGCAGGCGTGGTAAATACAAATCCTAGACCACATTCAGTCATCAGCGAGGCAAATTCAGTCAGTTCTGCTTCAACTAGCCCCAACAATGCAATGAGTAAACACCCGGTTTCGTTAAGGTCAAGTTCACCGTTGCGATCAGCTCTTGAAAGTTCACATGGAGCTTTAGACTTGACACCACGTCCGGGACCTTCTTCAGCTAATAGCAGCATTACTGCTCGCTCGCCGTTACCTGCAATGACTAGCAAACGGTCTCCTTCGCCACTTACTAGCAGCAATGTTAGGAGTCCTAAATTACCACAAATTAGTCCCACGACAATGCCTCCCACCGGTGCAGTTGACTGTTTACCACCTGGCTTACATCATCATCTACAACAACAACATCATCTAATTCAACAACAAGCTGCTTTAGCTGCTGCCCAACATCATCAACAAATGCAACATAACGCTGTTGTGGCCATGCATCAAGAACAAATGCGTCGTGAGGCAGCTCAAGCTCATGCTCATGCTCATGCTCACGCTCACGCTCATGCGCAAGCGCAAGCGCAAGTACAGCAATCGGTACAATCTCCTCGTCAGACACCTGTTAATATAGTAACGTCAGTACAATCCACACCGCAACAAAATCAACAACAGCCAGTGAACGTAACAACGGCATCACCTCAGGCCCCGCAACCACCAAATCCATTATTAGCCGCGCCACGACCGCCATTTGGCATGTTTCCCAATCTCCCGCTGTTTCCACCGGCTTCGACGCAGAATATGTGCACAGCGATGAACACGATAGCGCAGTCTGTTATGCCAGCGTCACCATTCAATCCTCTAGCACTACCAGGTAAGTTGTGCTGTTGAATAAATTTTTAGTCTGCACACATCTCTTTGAAAAGCTTGTTTCATTGCTTTTTTTGTTAGCTTTTTAATTTTTTGTTCTAAGACTGGAAAAATATACAACGAAGTGATTTTCTTAATACGTTCCTTGTAATATACGTACATGTTTTTATTTCATAAATAATTGCAGGCGTTAGAGGTAGCACTACCTGCGGCATTTGCTATAAAACATTCCCCTGCCATTCAGCCTTGGAAATCCACTATAGAAGTCACACCAAGGAAAGACCATTCAAATGTAACATCTGTGATCGTGGTTTTACTACTAAGGTGAGTAAGCTCTCACTTCCCTTCTCCTCGGTCTCCTTAGTTAATTTTTCAAAAAGGAGGTTTTTTTTAGAATTTTTTTCCCATCACGATTTAAAGACTCGACCAATTTATCTTTTTATTAATGATAGTTTTGTTAAATTCTTTTTAATAATATTTACGGGTATTTTCCTTTTATATATTTTCAGGGCAATCTTAAGCAGCACATGCTGACCCATAAGATACGTGACATGGAACAAGAAACTTTTCGTAATAGAGCAGTGAAGTATGTAAGTGTTCCAAGAGTCAATTACTGATTTGTTTTTTTTTTTTTTTGATGACCTTGAGTTATAATGTATGCTTAACATGTAAAGTGTTCTAGAAATGAGGGAGACCAAGTAATGTGTGCAAGACCGTTATAAGGTAGACAGACTATAACTGATAGGGACTACGAAAGTTCAATAATTATAAGCAGGTATTTTTGGGACCTAAAACAATTTGCTTTTCGTACGTAACTCGTCTTTAGAATCATTTCTGAAGAAAAAAGCTTTCCTTTCCTTCCTCTTTGACACGGTATGTTATTAAATATCATTGATATTTTCAAGTGTTTCTGCCAAGTTACTGGTTAATGTCTTCATAGCTACTGACTAAATATGTTCTATAATGATTTTGTAAAATATCCTTTAGGCTTTGTATATCTCAACAAATCTTACAAATCTCATACTTTCACGAAATGCATATAAGTAATAAAATTCTCTGTTTTGCTTTTACGCTATTTTTGCAGATAAGTGGTGGCTGTAAAGAAGATTGAAAGCACCTTTGCTGTCCGTGCTGCTCTAAAAATTAAGTAAGTCCCTCAGTTGTAATCTAACTGCAATTTGTAGAAAAAGATAGGACTTACATAGAAGAGAAGAAAATTTGCTGCTTATTTGAGAGTTCAAATTTGAGAAGAAAATGGCTCGTTTAAGACTACAATAACTGACAATTTTTAATGTTGTCTCGTATGATTCGGATGTTTCGTTCTGGTAAAAGTAGAGATTTTTCACGTTTTTCGAAAATCAAAATTTTACACACACATTGACTAAAGGTTTGGGATATCGGATAAAACGGTTTCCATTGCGTGCATTTTGTACATCCGATCTGCTTTATTTTGGGGTAATATTGCAGAATCGTATTAGAATGAAACATTGGATAAAACATGACGCATTGTTGGTTAACAAAGTCAAAAGATTTGACATACTCTCCATTTAGAATAACTCTCGTATTAAAATGATCTCACCTGCTCATCATTAAAGCATAAAAGAGAACAACAAATATTGTTCTTCTTAACTCAACTTTAAGCATATTGCAGCACATGCCAGTAAAAGCATTTAAACGAATACACTCACACAATTAAAATGCAACGTGAAGCCAATTAGTAAAGAACGTAAATAAAATTTATTTCATAAAAAAGATAATTATCGACAAAAGGTTAGGACTTATCTAATATTTAATATTCTTCTTCATAAACTCAGGAAGCCTTTAGTTTTGAGAAAATATTCTTAAGAATTGTTTGAAAGTCTCGGATGATCAAAGCGACCAATGTTATCTCTTTACGAAAATCACATTCTATCTAGATTTACTTGATAGTAAACGAACTAATCTGCTTCCCAACAGAGTTGTAATGTTCGCTCATGAGTTAGATAGACCAGCCACGAACCATGCTGAACGCTATAGTACGTCAAAAGTTGGAAAAATAGCATAAGCTCAAGTTGATATCGATGCTTGCTAACGGAATCGTGTTTACTACACCCTTGACCGAAAGATGAGTTGTATATTCATTTTGTCAAAACGTTTGCGCACGCAGAAGGCGACTTCAGCGAACCCACAAAGTATGTTTATATTCTAGATCAGCATCAAATTCTGAAACTATTTAAGCATATCCCTCCGTCCGTTTGTCTCTCCCGTTGTTGTGCAATGTCTGCTATCTTTTCATCTCTGTGTATCTTTTTGACGGCAAAAATGAAGCTATGGACTTGGAGTTTGGTAGAAGCATTGGAAGCTCGTCCGCGCAGGTTGGTATTGAAAGTGGCCCAAATCAGTCGAAAGACAAGCTTACAGTATCTCGTAAACTGAGAACATCTCTCTTCATCAAAAGGAATCAAAATTTGGTTTTTTTCGATTTATCATATCGAACGCAATGAGAAAAGAAAAAGACCTTGAAATTTATTACCTTCAAGCCAATTGTTTGGCAATTGAGCTAAATGTTACGTCAACTTTCAAAGCTTTGCGAAAAAGGTTAAGACTCTTTTTCAATGATTCACTTGCCCCTCCATACCTTCCGCGAGCGTCTTTCGCCGACAAAGAAGACATCTCTTAAGGATGGATTGAACCATTGGGACTTGGGGTCATAGTGTTTGAAGGAATCGATTTATTGAAAATGAATTTCGATTGCAGGCCCTACACATTTAGGAAACTTTAGTTCGTAAAGCGGAAAAGGGTTTTTCCTTGAGCACACTCCATTTCGGAGGAGACTTTCGCTTCATTGTCCTGCGACAACTAAGCCAACTAAGCCAACACGTCTTTTTAGGCAACTAATCTGATCTATAACGAAAATTGTCTGACACGAAGTAGGTTTCGCTGGCGAAGCTGCAATTCTTTTTTACTTAGCAAAAGTTGAACACAATTATCTTAATATGTATATATACACTCAGATCCCTAAACACAAAATATAAAAATGATGTTTTGTTGAAACGTATCCAAAGATTTATTTACAATTTTATTTAAAAAAAAAAGGCTAAAAAATGTTTTCGTTAATAACAAAACAACAGACAAAAGGAAAAAGAAGGAAAAAAAATAAAATTAACGGAAATAAATGTTGGGCTTTAAAAAGAGACTGATTTCGTTTCATTAAAGTAAAAATATTATTAAAATAAAAATATGTATAAATGAAATATTTTTAAAAGCAACAACAAGTGGCGAATAAGCAGGATTTGTAAATGAAAAAATGAGAAACACATACAAATAAAAACAAAACAACAACAAAAAATGTAATCAAAATTCGAATTTAATATATTAAAAAAACCTAAAATATGTATAAAATTAAACTAAAATACATAGCTGTGCAATAATAAATAATAATAATAAAAATATATTAAAGAGACCTAAAGACATTATGAAAATCATTTTATCTTTTATGTAATTTTTGTAAATATTTAGTTTCTTTTTAAATTCAATTTCATAAAAAAAAATTTTAAAATAAAGAAAATTTTTTGCATACATGTACACATATGCATATATATGTTAACATAATGGAGAATTGTGATACTACCACATACAACTTTTATTATTATTTTATTTTTTGTTTGTTTCTTTGGCTGTTCGGTGTGTATGTATTTACTAAATAATTTTTTCCGTTCATTCTCTTTTCATAGAAACTTTGCTTTGTGTTTAACATTTCTTTATAAATCGTTTTATTTTCCTTTCTTTATCTCATTTAATAAATTTCAAGTTTATTTTTCATTATCTCAAAATAATGAAATGTTATTTATAAGGCTTCTTAGCAATACGGTTAGCATGTAATGATTTTTAAATATCTAAGCTTTATATATAAATTAGATTTAATTAGTTTAAAGAAAAAAGAAAAAAAATTATAAATATATATATATATATGTATTTTTTTTCCTTTTATAATTAATAAGTGTAAATTTATTTAGTGTTTTAATTAATTAATATTTATTAAGCATATGATAGCGATAAGGTGAAAAAGTTAAAATGACAAAAAACTCTTATACATGCGTTTGTGTAACTGCACTAGTTTGCTAAGGTAATAAAATTAAAAACATATAAAAAAAAAAAAAAATAATAATAATATAAATAACAAATGTGAAATAACGATTGAAAAAAAAAAACAAAAACAACAATAACAAGAAATATTGACAGAAATTTTGTGCGTTTTATTTTGTGTTAGCAAGCAATTCTTATATGCAGTTTACAACGGCTTGGTCAATGCAGCCAAAGTGTATGTTTTTTTAACGAGAAGTAGTGCTCGCTGCTTGAATTCAAATGCAAGTGACGTGTAAGTAACATGTAATTAAAATAAAACCACAGGCTTTCTGATTTGTTTGAACATTTGAGATCTAAGGCAGCATTGTGTTGTGAATGCTTGCACCTATAAGTAATTTTTGAGCCCATCGATCAAAAGGTGGGTCCATTAGCAGTGTAAAGAAAGCCCGAAAGACTTAGCGAATCGCCGCTACAACCTTGTGGATATGTGCTCAATCATTGTGTGCCACTACAGCTATGTCTATTAGAATCCAACCGCGCAAAGATTTGAGCCCGTAAGCAGCGCTTAAACCGATAAAAAAGTGATTACGAATACATCGGTGTAATCGGAGTAGTGCCTAGTTCAAATCCTTCTGGACGTTGCATACATCCCTACAAGCTTAATACATTCTTGCGCCACAAGTGGTGGAAGTTATAAAAAGTAAGGAAAAAAATTTTAATTAATAATTTTTTAATTTGTGCAAAACTTAATGTTTGGGTGGGGTAAATGGGAATCTAAAATGTAAAAAATTTTATAAAATGGGGGTCTCTTTAACTGTTCATCTCACATTCGCTTGCAATTAACAAAATTCTTTATGATTATTGTGCATTTATTTAAGATAACGGCTGCATAATGTTTTGCTCCAAGGTGAACATTTGACGATTCTCCGATTTGATTTATTGTGTTGGTTGAAAGGTTACATACTTTTCTTATAACTATAAGATCTTTATTCTTAACCTTTGGTTAGCATAAAACACTATACTGGTAAACTCAAATACGAGTTATTACGTATTTGCAAGAAAGAGGTTTCTTCTCTTATTCTCTTTGTAGTTTTGGTCTTTTCAAGTTCGCTTAAATAGTAAAAATTTGTCCTAACATAAGGCAGTCTTAACAATGTAATGTTTAAAAATACAGAACGGGTTAGTTAGCCTCAAAGGCACGTGTGAACATTCATTTTTATCGTTTAATAATATGTGTCCTTTCTACTTGTGTACTCAGACCGCGACAAATTTGAAGAAAATTTTAATTCTGTTTACACCACTATTCCATAGAAAGAGCCGAATAAAATGATGTGCAGAATAACATACAAAGATTAGTAAATAATCTTTACCAGCTATTTCAGAGAAAAAAGAAGAAAGCAAACCAAATGTTTCCCAAGTGCGGTTATGTCACAGTGCAATATGTTGAACAAGTTCGCTCTAGTGCATATCTGTCTGTTTTTATAAACATGGTCTACAAAATTTTTATAGGTTCAGTTTATAGCGCTTTTATTCATTTAATGAATGTTGCTTTAGCACATCTATACCTATACATAAGCGCACCCCATGGATTTTGCCGAAGGCGTCAGTTTAATTTTATTATTTGCATTTATAAATTTCGAAATGACGTCATTATGTACTTTTTTAACGCATTGTTAAGTTCAGGGCAAATATGGGTTACGTTACTATTTACTTCCTTTCTTGAACGCGTTGTTAATTATAGTGATTGGCATCGGAACAGCACATAAGCTGCTGGAAGTAAGAAGTAGCGACCTACGATCGATCACCGGCTTCTAGACGGGTCATAATTACCTCAGGTAAGTCCTGACAAACATAGGTATCCCTGGCGCCGATTAACGAACGTTCTGCCAAGGGCAAGCGAAACGTCCTATCATATCTTCTGTGAATGCGACGTCATCTGCAGAATCAGACATCAAGTGTTTGGCGAATGCTTCTTAACGCCAGATAAAGTAGGGTGCTCCGAGCCAAAGAAGGCGGTGCGATACTTAAGTATCCTAAAGGTTTAGGGTTAGGGGCATGGACAACCTTTTGCCCCCAAAATGATAATAATAACAACAAATTCAACGAGTAGAA
Source organism: Glossina pallidipes (assembly GCA_000688715.1). NCBI lineage: Eukaryota > Metazoa > Arthropoda > Insecta > Diptera > Glossinidae > Glossina > Glossina pallidipes. Next base: position 1,256,789 of record KK499765.1, on the reverse strand, counting down.
AATAGTTATCTTATAAAATAAAATTCGCTTCATTTTCATTGCCGCGTTTTTTTCTAACGAATCACTTGTGAGAATTCTGTGAATAATTAAAATGTTATTCTTTTTGTTTATAGTTTATATCAATTTATTTATCCAAACAATAAATTAGTATGTTTTTAATAAAATGTAATTATAATTATTACAATAATAAATTATCCACTGACTGTATATTTTTTGATTACGGATTATATAAAAGTAAAAGAAACTTCAAAAGATAAGATAAAATATATTTGCTTGGAGTATAGTTTCAATAACTAGCGGATGACGTAGCACGTTTCAATCTCCTTAACAAGCCTTGAAACATTCTGTCGAGCGTGGCCATGCTGAAAAATCATCGTATTGCGCTCACTTATTACTCAATTTCCATTGAATCGAATTAATTTGTGTTGATAACGTTCCTCAGGGAAGATATCGGTATGTTTTAAAAAATTTAATGATGATTACACAACTATAAGTACGACACTAGAAATCACGGACATTTGATCTCGTCGATATCGTCTTTTGATGTAAGGGTTGTCGTAGTATATCCGCAATTTTTCACCGACTGCAACCGACGGCCTTCAGCACGCCGAAGGCGTCTTTTCTAGAGTAGAGTCGACGTAATCTACCGCACAGCCAAATAAATAAGAAAAGCCAAAACCGAGTAAGTGACATTTTAGAGTCTTAAGCTTCTGGAAAATATTATTAAGATAAAATTCATTAAAATTTGTAAAAATGATTTCGTAAACTTATTGCACACAGAGCCATCCAGAACATCGTATAGATGTCAAGTTGATAATCATATATGTATTGCTAATTGAAAACCAGCGGTGGTAAAGAAGCATATAAGAGTTGAATGTTTAAAACTCAGTGTGGTAGACAATCGTTGATCGTAACATGAAATCCTTAGAGATTCTTACCGCTTTCCTGCCAAAGAAGAGGAAGAGTAACACTTGCCACGAGTGGCATTAGCACAGAGTGTGATATATAGAAATCAAGTATATTTTTGAAGTTTATTTAGTGGCGCTTTGACAGAGTCAAAGCACTCAGCACGACATCTCTTAAAATCCGTTTAAAATTAATGCACATTTCCCAAAGTGAATCCACCCTCCCAGTGTTGTTAACCTTCCAAAACAAATAATCGGCGGTCACCCGTTTATCTGCCCAGTTAATACGATTTCCTTAAAAAATTATATTTGAACATAGTTTTGCTTCATTTTCCGATACATTTGAATTACGTCCCCAAGCTCCCCAATGGATTTCTTAGAAATCTCAACTTCTCCTAAGGAGCTAATCCTAATATTTATTATTAATGGGGAAAATCTAGTTGATTGAGAAGACTGACAATGTCTTGAAAGAAAACAGTAAGTAAGAAAAGGGATCAATAGTTTATAATACATACATATATGTATGCGTTTACTGCTGAATTATTTGTGTATAATACCAATAAAGTGCTCATACACGTATAGTGGTGATGTGTTTACATTTTTATTATTTCCGGTTAGCGTAGACAGCGGTAGACAGCGCCTGGCAAATATTCCGAAAAGAACATAAAACCAAGTATGACATAAAATTAATATTATTGCTTCAACACAACACGGTAACAATAACAATAGTTATAGAGAACTTTATTTTAGATAAAATGCTCGCTTACAAAATCAGTTGGAAACAAATTGGATGAGATAAGAGAAACGCACACAGAAAAAGTCACACACAAATTCGCTTACTTCCGTATGTCAGCTTAAGTTTAAGGTTTGAGTTGATTGAGGCTTATGTTGTCTAGATGGGCACACGTTAATGTTTAACAAACACTGTGCCGAGGATTATAACAAAAACAGCAACAAACAAAATCTTACTGAAATATTAGCTTTTGAAATGTATGAGATATTTACACGAACACATATTTGTTTTAAGTATTGTCGTACAATATGTTGATTAGCGTATGCATGCTCACGTGTATTTGTGTGTACGTGTATAAGTGTTATTCTCCGATATTTGTTAATATTAAACAATTGTGGTTAATATTTGTTGTTAATGATATATCTTTCGTTAAATAGCTTAGTAGTTGTGGTAGTAATAGCAGTAGTGGTGGTAGTAGTAGTCGTGGCAAGGCACGTGTTATTTTTAAGGCTATCTCAATATTTATACATTTACGTATAAAGTGGGCGTCGGTAATTTATCTGTTCGTATTGATACAGTAGACAAGATTTAAGTGTGGTATGTTTAGGTTAGAGTAAGGCTTAGGATTTTATGATTCATTGCTTCAACTAACGAATTACACCAGAGGCAAAGTAATAAACATAAGTAATTTACAAAATGGCATAAAACAACTATCAAATAAAAATCAATTATTAAAAAGGAGGCCAATAATAAAAAATTTTATAATATAAAGTCGAACATGCACACAGGTATTACAACAATGTTACATGTCATTTTATACGATTGCTATAGCATGGTGGTGATCATCGTTCATGTGTGCCTGATAAGCAACAAGTCCCATATATTGTGTCGTTTATGTTCTCTTTTTAATATTCTTTAAGCCTTCGCAATATATTTTTCAATTGTTTTCTCCGTCATAGAAAAAAAGGCGTATTAGGTTCGTTCTTTCCTTTACAGCCTGGATATGTACTTCACGTTCCACATCTGTCTTTGCTTTTTTTATCATGGTTTGATTCTGAACTTATTGGTCTTGTCCGTCCCTCTTTTGTCTTGTCTATCTCTCCGCCATTTGTCGTTGATTTGCTTAAGAATAGCTGGATTGCGATAGAAATACGATATTTAGATGATGGACGGACGTAAATGAAGTTAAAAATGATTGTGATTTCTGCATAATAAACGAAAAGTTGTACCTTCCAAATAATGTAGCAGATGTTAATCTGAAGCCTAGAGCAAATATTTACCAAGAGCATTTAAAATTTCTAGGCAATAATAAGATTGATTCGTCTACAAGTACGCATAAGACGTAGAGAATTTGTAATATATAGTCCACGGCAGATATTGAACAAAAATTGTTCGTGCAAAAATATATTCTAAGATCAACTAGAGCGTAAAGATAGTTTGTCCAAATTGCACCCCAACATTAACAATGCTCTGCTTTACGACCTAAAAAAAAGATTACATTATCTTGAGATAGTAAGGTCCCTTTTTGTGCCTTCTGCCCTAAGGTATGTAATTGTCGGGCTTTATTTGATCTTGGAGCTCATGCTGCCGCAAAACATAGACATAGGAGAAGCTTTTTAACTTACAACTTATATAAGGCGTGTACGTGGCACAAGCACATGCAGCTGACGGCCGCAGATTCTAGCGAAGCACGCCGACTGAAAATTGTAATTTAAAATTTATCAGTGGGATTGACTTAAAATTTGCTACAAATATTTCCCAATAACGACAAAGCGCACTATGTATTAAGGATCTGTAGACATTGATAATGGTTTTAGGAATGACGGTAACCCTGTTCAGATATATTTAGAATGTAGAAAAGTTAAGGTTGAGAACAATAAGTAATTTCGCGTGAACATCGAGTAGTCGGTGTTAACTTGTGATGTTTTTCAATTAGTCTACACTTAGACGATCCCCTATTCGTCCCTTCTTTCTAAATAAGCTCAATCCCAGAAGGACGGTCACGGATCCATTTATGCCAGCCATGTTTTAAAGACAAGAAGAAAATCTGAATTCACATTCTCCTCAAAAGTCAAGTGTATTTTTCTAACATCACGATTGCCCCTTTTTGTTTTAAAGGTGAACTGGCACAGTCTTTTCCACATGCAACATCTTTTCATCTGCACAGGCCCTTCACGATATCAGTATGTTTTTTTAACTTTACATACAAAATTCGTCGTAACTAACATTTTATGAACAAGTGTTTTCTATTACATCAATGGATTGATTGTTTTTTATGGAAATGTTATAAAAAGAGTTATGATTTCTTTAAATCCAAATAAACATCGTCTGGTAAATGCCAGTCAAAATACCTATTTAGTGTTAAGCCGTAAAGAAACATATACAGAGAGCATCGATTGCGCACACACAGAGATATTTTACATTTGATTTGTTCATTGAAACCATAAAATAAATTTTTATTAATTTAATTTTTTTTTAGACTTTGATGCTTACATCTCTGTTACTCTACTTGTGTATCGTTAGTGTGGTTTTTTGTTTTAGAGCAAAAAGAACAAGAACACCCATCACGATAACTATCGTTGCTATGCATTTAAGGTGCTGAAGGTTTAGGTTTCGATTGCCTTTTTTTTGTTTTTTTTGTATCTCTGGCACTTTGAACGATCCACACTGCAGACGATTTCGTTGAAATTTTCTAATGTTTTTACCTTAGATTATAATCAATATATTAACGAGGATATGTTTATTTTATTATATCTACATTATTGGTTTTTCATGTTACTGGAATGAATTTCGAGAGAAATTTTTAACAAAATTTTATTAATTTCATTAGAAAGGTTTCGCTATTCGATACAATGATTATAAACTTTTCTAAACAGAAACCGAATACTCTTTAAATTTACTTTACATAGGCGATAATTTGAAAATACAAATCAGCGATTAGTAGAAGCATTATAGGTGATCCTTTTGTTTAGGTTATTAACTGTCGCAGAAACAAATGTGTGATGACTTTTTTTTGGTTTTTAAACCCCTTTCTTGTAACAAAGCCTCAGAAATGGTTTCTGTACCAGCAGAATTCCTAAAGGGGAGATTTCGTCTGCTTTTTTAATTCGAGGAAGAAATCGGATCCTAAAAGGACTTTTAGAAAATGCAAAGCTAATTTTATGTTATACGTTTCCTCGTTCGTCTTCTTTTAACTTTTGCTGTAAGTATTCGTCTAATAGTTTAAAATATATCTTGAAATCTTCGTTTGTTTCCGAGGTTGTTCTGCTTGCGGAACAGATAGACAAAAGTCAAAATATGTTTAAATTACGCAACAGAAAAGTAATATATTTTTTAACGACCACATAGTCAGGGGATAGCTCCTGTATTTATATTACGGAGATGGGGAACGGTCATAGACTGTAGGAAGTTTGTCCGGCTGCTCATTTGCTGGTAGCTATGCGAAGGTAAAGTTTGCACTTAAAAATGCTTAGGAGCCAAAAAAAAGAAAGCAAAACAAACAAAGATTTTAGACATTTGTGGATAATTAATAACAATTAGTTCGAAACAGTTAAAAAAAATGACTTCAAACTGTCATTGCAATTTTATGCTTTTTGAAACGTTGAGCGAATAAATTTATTTAAGAATTTTAATGACAAATGAACATAAATGTTGACATGCAAAACAAATGTTACAGAAGCATGTATTGTGCACGTATATGAAAGCCTATCATAAAATATATGCTTCCGTTAAGGGTACATTTGATCGATATCAACGTTTACATAAAGTCAAACATTCCTGGGGTGTCGTACGAAGTATTTCATAAGTGTGTAATAACCATAAGCAAAAGCTGTCATCATCTACTTCCGTGGCATGTTTCATAGCGACACGGACGCATGCGCACACGCATGGTGCAAAGGTTTTCTCATGTTCATTTGCCGCATTTGTTTCTTTTTTTTAGTGTGCAAGCGTTGAAAGGCTTTAAGACTAATTTTCCGTCAACACCCCATGCTGTCATTATTTGACATGATAGAATATCAGTATCTTTTGTCAGCTCAAAAATGGAAAGAGTTACATTTAAAACAGATTTAATGTTGGATCTTAGGAAAATTTTATAAATTAAAACTCAACAGCAACACGAGAGTATACTAGGCTTAGTATCGTACTTGTGATATACAAAAGCAGTTGTGAGGGACCTTTTCAGTTACACAGGTAAGCGTTGGATTTTGATTATAACGATCCATTTAAAATTGAAGCGAAACCGTTCGACTCACATCTGTATACTTAATGATCATATAAGAGCTTTCTTCTGGTTTGATATTTTTTTCATATTCCCATTAACATTGAAATTTTTACTCAGCAATGTTTGACAAATTACTCAATGTACACAGTTGTACAGCGTATCGAAATTGTTTGAATTTATTGTAAAGACTATGGAAATTGCCTCCTTGCGGAATAGAATACCTACCTCTTAGTTAGCCCAAATGTTGAACGCTACAGAAACATGATTACGGATTTTTTGGATGGAACGTGATAGACGATTTCGACCTGGGCGATATATGGTTTCCACAAAATGGTATAACAAACCAAATATCTCGTGACGCAATCTATTTATGGGCCTCCTAAGCGCCGATGTGAACTGCCTTCCAAGACCAAGCGATGTAACCTCACTGGACTTTTCTCTTCGAGGTTATATTAAGCAATTGCTTTGCTCCAATATTTCAAGCTTATTCGTGTTATTCGGGTACGATAACGGAAATGGAAAGCATCGTCAGGTAAGAGTGTAACTGATGGGAAATGTCGTTGCTAAACTGTATACAAGAAAATTGATTACCCAAATGTTTTATTCAGAAATCATCTATTAACGGTAGCACGAAATTTTTCTTAAACACTGGTCGCTTTTTGATACACTTCACAGTTGGTGTAAGTGAACCGATCAAAGATTTCTTAAATGCTACCACTTTCTTGCTTATAGTAATTAAATGATAGGAAAACGTGTTCCCAGGAAGGTTCAAAAGTTCGCATAAAACACTTTTCTAATTTGACATTTAATAATATATTTGTTCAGTGAGATAAATGATGAGGTGTGATGCAAAAAATCTTTGGACGCTGTGGTCTTGTTTGTTTATGTATTTATTCACTTAAATTTAAAATTTTTTAAACAGCTATTTATATTAAGAGAGTTTAAAAAAAAAAACGAAAATTGTTTTCATGGGTTTTTCTAAATTTTCTCCTTTAATTTTGTGAGAAAATATTACTTATAGTGAAGATATCGTTTCCTTATTGCAGTTAGTTGTACATTGGTTAAAGTTATCTATGTGCATCTAAACTTGATTTGCATACATACATATTTATATGTCTATGTTTGTAGTTTTTCTTATTTTTATTTTTCTTAAAGTTTGTAAGTTCGTCTTGTGTTCATAGTGAACTTTTAGCCTTCTATAATTTCTCTGTTTGCATTGGTTTAGTTTTTTCCCAATTCCCCTACGCGGAATGGAGATATACTCACTTTGGTACACCATCGAAGCATTTAGGTAAAAACGTGTTAGATACAAACTCTTTGATAAGGGCTTAAGACTTTATGACGATATAGGTATGCCAATGTGAATCCCTCCATTTGCGTTTGCGAGTGGACTTACTCCTTGTCCTCCCTGTCTATTTTCCCGTCCGTCTGTCCGTCTGTCCGCTGCTTTGTTTCCTGTTCTATGTCAAGCATTTCTGCTTTCTGCCCTTTTGTCTACGTAGATGGCTACCTGACCGTCTACTAAATCGTACGCTTTTTCTTGTATTCTTCTAATTACTTTTTCCATCGCACATTCCGAAAAGCGGGAAGCGTTTGCTCGAAGACTACATGCCGTTTTCCATGGGTATGTACGCACGTTCTATGATACGTACACCGCTCTCTACAACTCTTCGTTTACCTTTTTGCCCATTTAATACTGTTTATTACCTTTTTGTTCGTTATTCCGCCCCTCTGTTTGTGCTCTTTTTACACGTTCTTTTGCTTTCTCCTAAATATCTGTGTCGCCGAACAGAAAGTCTTTTGCTACGCTCTTGTGGTCTATGTTTGTATCCGTTTGTTTGCTCGCTTGAACTGTGCTTTTAATGGCGATTCAGTCCGCTTAGTAGTCGATCCATTCGCCTAATTGACGATCTATGCTTCCCCGGCCCGCTCTTTTACGTGTTCGTGAATTTTATACGTTTTTACTTCGCCACGCTCCCTTATCAGTCCATCTCCCTATTCTTGGCTTCACTAGCCCGCTTGTCGTATCACCTATCCACTTGCCTCTTCCCTATCATACCTGTGTGCGTCGTCTCAAAACTTTTGCCCATCGCTTTTCACAATAGCAGGCAAATTTTGATATGTATTCTCTCGTTCGTATAGAAATAGGATAATTTTAAGGTACATTTTCAAAACACATATATCTAAATGGATGGGTATCCAAAATTCGCTTCAAGACGGCAATAGCGTTCTTATATCATATCTTTTACATTGTATGTTACTGGACTTATTCCTGCGGCTATTGTATCCTAGTATTGGTCTTCGATTTAAATATTACGTACGTGTACAGTGTTGGCTGGTATTTTTATTTAGTTGGAGGTTCATTTGCATTTGTGATACGCTGACGCCACTGCAATCGATAACAAATCTTTGATACATAATTAAATTACAGCGTTTTAATTTCTGTAATTAGTCACGATTTTTTTTCTTTTTTTGCTTTTTTTTGTATAATGGAAGTTCCGTACAGTGAGCTGGAGAGATGGAAGTAGGAAAATACCCGCTTTCATGCAAATAGTAAGCACAATTGATGTAATAAACTATTGAAACAAAATGCAATGTATTCGTAAAGTTTCAGTTTAAAATTTCTAGCAAACTTATGCTTAAAGGACTGTTGCAGCGGTCGTTCGTAAGCACTATATGGTCAACAAAATATTATATTTAACATCACAAGTAATATTTGTAGGCCATAAGCTTCAGTGAGTCAGTTGATTACACAAAAAAATATATGAATTTTGATCTCCTTACGGCTCTGTACATTTGTTCTGCATGTAAATGGGGTCGATAACAAAGTTAAATTATTCGTATTAATGATTAAATGATAGCAAATAAAAATCAGAAACTACAGTTGAACAAAATTGCAGGAAATATACAAAAACGATGCTTAGAAATCTAAAAACGGAAAATAAAGAACACGCACAGATACATAAATAATGCTTAGAAGCGAAGATTTTTGGTTGTGAGGAAAATTTGTTGGAGAAAAAAACAAAATTCATTTCAGACCCACCAAGCAACTGTCTGCCTAAGAGATGATTGTAATTTTTGCACACACATAGTTACTTTCCAACATCGTCAAACAACAACGAAAGCAGCAACGTTGTTGGCAACAACAACAAAAATAAAAAACAATAGCAGCAGGAATAAACGTTTTGTGTAAGGAATTTTTTCTTTTTTTTTTAAATGGCAATTATGCCAAAGTTTAAACACAGAGCTTCGCAACGAGTTGAAATGAGTTCAACAACAAAATGGGAATAATTTTTCTTTCTTTCTACGTTTCGTGTTGTTGTTGCTGTGTTGTTTTGATTTGATTCGAATGTGCTTAAGTTTGATTTAGCATAAACCGAAAAAACGTTTGATTTACTGCAATTTATACAGATGTTCTATGAAGGCGAGCCCCAAATGTGCTGCTTACTTCAAGCGTATGTATAGAACTACCATCACCATTACCACTACCACTACCACTGCCACTACCGCTACCACCACTATCACGACCAAGTAAACGTGTGATTCAAACAGTCATTCAGCCATAAAGAATGAAATGAGATGTGTGGAGTTTTGGTGAAATGTATGAGAACAACATCGGGACCAGTTTACCATGAGAAATTAGATCGAGAGTTAATGTAAACATATTCACATGAACGCATATGTAAAAGTACATAAATATCTATATATATATATATATATATATATATATATGTATACGCTCATAGTTATCATCATCATTATTATCGATACCACAAACAACTGGAACTGGAAGAAAAGCTTCAGCACAAATGTTTTGCTGCGGCAGTTGTATTTCAATGCATAGAATAAATCACAATTTGAATTGCATTCTAGGGAGTTGGGAGAGTTAAATATTTTACTACTGCCACCACTACTACTACTATCAGAAATGTACCTACACACATGCATGCATAAATATATCAACGTATACAGTAAATGTAGTAATTTTCATTTTAAGCAACAGCGATTTTTTGCTTTTGTTTCACTTTTTTTTCCTTTTTTTTCCATAGTTGTTGCCAGAATTCAAATTACGCTGACTTGACATTCAAAATAACCAAAACACTCATTCACTAACTCGCTCGCACTCATTCAATCTGTTGTTAGCATAAAGCTCGGTTTGTCTGTTATAAATGTTCCTTATGGGGGTTTCATTGGATATACATACTTGTTGTTACTTCAAATTCACAACTCTCCAATTCAACATGTCCGCAGTCATCATCAATAGTTGTGTAGCCATCGTCGTCATCATCATCATCATGATCATCGTCATCGTCATCATTATTATCACTATCATCATTGAGTTAAGTATTTATTGTCACTTGTCTAACACTGAAATATCTAATGCCAGTAGTTTTGTGTATCATTTGAAACTCCTACTCCCTCATTGCATTTGCATTAATCTCTAATGGCTAGCTAGTGAAGGAGAGTGTCTCAGTGCACTCGCTTAAATATATTTGGATGCGTGTGCATGTTTGCTGCTTGTACCGTGTATGACTATTCTTTTTTCTTTATGCCATTTTTCTAATCCGATTTTTTTTACTTTTTTTATTTTGATAATTTAATTCGCCAATTTTGTGAATTTTTTTTTTTTCTTAGACACCCACAGGGCATATATCAATTTAATGCAGACACATGGAAAGTTGTGCAAGTTTGTAAAAAAACCATAAAAGTGAACTATTTCGCAATGTAAAAGCTTTTTTTGTTTTTGTAGTGATTTTATATAATTGTGTTTACGTAAATACTCTCGATTTAAAAATATGAATCCGATCGACATTAGTACGATATTAAAATCTGTCAATAAAACGCGAATGCCGGTTATTGCCGCTTTGGAAGCCTTAATGGGTAGTACCTACGGCGTCAAGAACGTCAAATTGACAACAGCAGCTTGGCTGACAGCGAGGCTCATTTAGAACGAAAGCAGGCCCGCTGTTTACTCAGTTTTTTAGATCATGCAACTTCGGATATGCTTGGAAATGCGCAAAGTGAAGCGTACGCCATTTAATTTCCTTGGCAAACGATGTTTGCAATATCAGGTACCCTTTCGAGCATACAGTCGGACAGACGAAACGATACGAGCGAAAAAATTTGAACACAAGCTTGGGTGAACAGATTTCTTATCTTAAGCTGTGTTTTTGCTTTTTGTGTGCGATTATAATACTTCCCACGCACGTCTTTAGTACGCTCTAGTTCCTCCGCTCTTGTAGTAGTAGTAGGTATATTGAAAACAAGACCAATTCTGCTTCTAAGGAATTATATAGTTTTGAATTATTAAAAAAAAAAAGCCAAAAAAAAACCAGAAGATTGTATATTCCAAAATGGATGTACGTCCGAAGCGTCTAATTATAGCGCTTTGTGAGTATAGAAGGGTGGGGTATCGTTAAATCGACACAAACTACCAAAGTTTGCAACGCTTTGCTGGAAAACTAGTCCTAACCGCGAACCTGTGAGCCTCTTTACAATTTTAAGCGTAACGTTTTCATTTTTTCAAGTTGAGTTTCTAAATATTTTTTTTTACTTTGTTGCAAACTAAGAAGTAAGACTAAAAGACAATAAAAAAATAATAATCGTAAATTTACGGTTTGTCATAATGTCAGGGTTAAGTTTTTTGTTTTTCTGATGAATATTATTGCCGTGAGCCTCTCAATCCCGCAGTCAGGATGTTTCCCCGTATCTTTTGAACAGAAAGCAACCAATGGAGCCAAAATCTGCGATAGAGACGCGTTGAGCGGCTGCACATACCATTTCAGAATGGTACCCTTAGGGTCATGTTTGATCATTTCTTTGCGAGCAATCGACTGAACCAAAGTTTGTGCAGGCCGGTGAGGTCTGGGTAAACACACGCTTAACAGCAAAAATTACGATATTGCCTTTTGCACGCAAGTTGGTCTCGAAAATGGACTAAATCGTTTAAAGGGAACCTTTCCAACACTGTTTTAATTTTATGTACAGTTTGTTTGGATAACTGAACTTGGACTTCCTGTCCAAGATAAGATATTCCTTTCTGATTATGAATCTGTGAGGCTTATCATGGTAAGGTTTATTATAAAAAAATATATTCCAAAATGGTAATATCTGAAGATCGACATTTCGAATGCGAGGATATTCGGGTTGGGTTTTTGTATAAAAATGTAAACAGTGTTCTAATGTAAAGCAAAATAAAATTTTGTATAAACGATAACGAGTGATTTCAAAGCGATTTATACCATTTTACCACTTTACACATTTTCTTAGTGGGAAACTATTGAAAAAACGTCGAGTTTTCACTTTGACTATAAAGTCATTGTTTGAAGTTGTCTTCAGTTAGCTGCCTGGAAAACAGAAACTCAAACCCTTCGCTAAGAAGCGAGAAGAGACGGTTAGGATGATAGCCATGTGAGAAGAGCGCACATTTTTCATACTTTTGATAGAAAGCAAAACGACTTCTGCTACTTGTCGAAGAAGCAAGAACCACTAAGAGGTGTTCTGAGGAATCTAAGGTAAATTCTCGAAGAAACTTTCTAATGCCAAAAGGGTTGTATTTGATTTTTGAACGAACAAAAGAGGGGATGGGTGGAAGACATTACGATGTACTTGTACCATTACGTTATGCAAAGACTTGGAAAATTGACTTGTTATTAACAAACTACATATAAGTGCCGGTTTCTTTTCGCAGTTTCAAATTCGTCAAAATCGCTGTCTATAAATCTAATACAAGATCTTCTATTGTTCCCTATAAGCAATAGTCCGACATTCAGTTCTAGAAGTTATAAAGTTTACCAATTGATGTTTCCAGATCTTTTCAAGTGGCCCGTGGGTGTAAGAGAGAAAATTGTTTTTCAAATCAAACAATTTTGATGTTTTGCGTTTTGATTAAAACTACTGCCGGCGCATAACCTAATCGATGCATAAATATACAAAATGTACACACAGGTATATATTGAGACAGACGTAAAGAAGAAATAAAAAAATCGATATTTATTTCGCACAATTTGCCATAAATCTTAATTTATTGTGTTTGTGGGTAAACACACACAATTTGAGATATTAACTTGTCTAAGGTTGCCAAACCAATACAGCAGAAAATTAAATTCGGTATCGGTACTTATAAGTAAGTGCGCAAGTGTATGTTAAGGCAAAAGTACACCGAGATATAACTAACTTCTATATATATATATACATATATATATATATATAAAACATGCCTCGCAGGCAATTTGTTATACAAATTCCTTTCGCAACTGCAAGTACGAAAAATTAAAGGAAAACAAATTTAACAAAATTATGAAAATTAACGAAAAATTTCAAAGATTTCATAATTTTTGGAATATTTAGCTCAAGCCATGCTTGTACTTGTTTATCTATGTTGCGTGCATGCGTATGCTGTGCGTTGATTATGAAAAAATGAAAAATGAAAAAAAGAAACATTTTTTTTAACCATAAATTTTGCTTTACTTGTAGAAAATGTTGTTAACATAAATTACCTTTTTTGAAATGAGTAGAAGCACACCGTGTCTTAAATTATGACACTTGCATACAAACATAAAAATGAACGTATTATAAAAAGACAAAAAAAAAAAAATCAATTCACACTCGTACTACTTACTGACTTATGATAAACATTTTTAGAGCAACGTAGTAACATTACAGCAGTGCCAGCACTAGCAGTAGCAGCAGCAGCAGCAGCAGCAGCAGCAGCTCTAATAGAGAGTTGCAAATATAAAAATAAATTATAAACACAACAGAAATGTGGTCAACACACCATAATTTACAATTTTGTGATGTTAAATTAAACTAAATATGGAAATTTTAATACACATACATGCGTAGATGCACACAAACATAAATACATACATACATATGTATATATAAACCAATTCAAAAGCACTTTTATATGCAGAGCAGCAGTACACTGGGTTTCAGTAACTAAAGCTTCAGTTATTTTTTAAATTTTTTTTATTCTTTTTTTTATGGATTCGCTACGCTACACATGTACACAGCGGCTGTGTGAGTTTATGTTTTTCTGTGTCTCTTGTTTCAACCATATAAACACGTCAACGTTACACATACACCTGCATGAATTGGTAATGAATGTGGTCTAATGCCAAATTGCAAATGCTTGCATGCATTTGTATCTATTATAACTAATGTTTTTAATTGTATTTGTAACTTCTAACACGGTTTAACTAACTAACGTACGATAGACTGGTCAGCCAATAGTTATATGATTGAATAGAAAATAATTGTTTAATATATGGGGTTGATATACATGATATATGCGCATACACACAAATCATTATAGTTTAAGATTTATAGTATGTCGCACTCACATAGAACCTTGTCCGTCTATTTACACTGCTCTCAGCTTAAAATGTCCACATTCAACATTTTTTTATTCGTTTACTAGATAAAGTCAGTTAAGAAGGTACTCGTACGAAGGTACAGTGCAGTACTCTCCCCCGAAGTTGAAGTAATTTTATTATGTTATTTAGAAAATCTGTTGATAATTATAAGCAAATCAAACCTTTGAAAAAATATGCGCAATTTAACGGATGGTAATCACGTCCTCCTGTCCCTCTTTCGCTCCCCTCACTTGCCTTAGTTATGGTTATGGGCTCGTCTCGTTTTCCGTCCACATATTGTTTGGATTCTCAGTTTAGAAGAAACTGAGATAAATTCACCTTTTACGGAAGTCGCATTTATAGAAATACTACATTTCTCTACTGAAGGAACTATCAAAAATAGTATACAGAAGAGTTTTTGTCAAACCAATGTTTGGTAGATGTCTGGCTGTCTAGGAAAGCATGAATTGACAGTCTTTCGTGTTTTTTATGGCTCGTAGTTGCTATTGTCGTCGTTCGATATGCCCGTATCTTTCAGAATTATACTTTGATCATAGAAGCAAAACTAAGATTTTCCGACTGAAAATTTCAAACAGTTCGGATCAATTGCATTTTCGCTCTCAAACATAAATCGGTTTGAAATGTTTCTACAACATTAAACAAGATGCAATGATGCAATTAAATCAAATAAAAAGATTATAGTGAGCAAAGCCGACCATAAAGTACCCGACAAAACTTCGCCTAATCCAAATCTTTTTTCATTTTTATGATAAAATAGAAAAAATTATGCTTTGTTTGCATGTAAAGGCGAACTTTGCATGGAAACCCTTGATTATTCTAATTATTCGTCAAAAAGTACCACAGTTTGGACAAACCTTTCCTTTTCATAACAATATTTGTATGAGATGGAAAACATTGTCGCATGTAGTCTAAATTTGGTACATTTATGCATGAAAGCTGAAAATTGCACTTTTCGCCATACAAAGGAACAGTTACAGGAAAACGTGGAGAGAGAATTAGTGCATCAGATCCAGATTTTTCACTTCTATTTAGTACGATAATGTACCAATGCTTAGCGATTTTTGTCGAAAAAGTTGGAAAATTGCAAATTGTTTTCATATCATGGCTTTTTGACGACAAACCGTTATACCGAGAGTAATCGCACAAGTATTATGATCCAAACCATTTTCAATGGGGTTCATCCTTGTGCAAAGAAATGTCACTGCACGGAATTTCTCAAAAAACCAAATGCATGGACAATAAGGCCGACAAGTTGGGTGGGCGAAGGGTCGCACAAACAAGCTTAAATCGATTTAGAAATTGATTCGATTTTGGAAATGATTCTGAATCCGATGGTTAAATGAAAGACGGATCTATCTCAAGTGCTTCTGGGTGTTACATGGATTCGTACAAACATAATATGCTCTACACTAGAGCGTATAAAATATCAATATTATTATTTTTACATTCCATTAAACTGAACGAAGTTTCACTAGCAATTCTCTATTCTTTTTTTCTTATCCCTGTAACGATTTTTGGGAAGCCTTTCAATGTAAACAATATATGGAGTTCTAGTTTTAAATTTAAGGAATGAAAACCCATTGAGGCTGATCACTAAATACGATGTCTAGTGTCGCCTAACACACAGTTGGGAATTTAATAAAAACCTGCGATTGTAGTCGTGTAGAGGCGATTAATAAGGTTTCGTTATAGACTCAAGCTCATATAATTTCAACATCGCAACTGATTTCATTGATTTCGTTAAGTCATTTCACCTGAAAATGTTTTGTTAAACTGCAAGGGTATGAAAAAAAATAAAAATTAATAAAATAATTTAAGGCATAAGTAATGGTATGCTCTTCTCCGTCTCTGCAACGTTACCTAGATGATATGCTTTCCACGTGCTATACTATCCTTACTAACTATTGTTTGCATTAATTTAAAATTTTTTTTTTTTATAATATCTTTGTCAAAATATACTCGTCTCCGAAAGTAGCGACTCCATTATTCAATAGAAAACATTTATTATATGACAATTTTTCCTTGATGTTCCCAGCATTTTAATAGAGGGCATGTATTAAGGGAATATATAGTGGGTGATGCAAAAATACGTTAACATCAAGCAAAAATTATTTTCTTATTTTTTAGATTTTATTCAATCCAATCATTACGCATCTTGCTGATCCAAGGAGTGAAACTAATATCCTCATTATGTTGTTTATCGATTTCCAGACAATTCCAAAAAGCAGATGCCAATGATTTTTGTATGTTTTTGAGGATACCGTTGCAGATCTGAGCAAGTGGAGTTAGTCTTCACATACCTCTTACCATAACTTCACATAAATCATACATAGAGCAGATTGTAAGGAACAATCTGCGACTCAACTAAAGAGTAATAGCAAAGGGGTTTCAATTGTACTGAAGAAATTGATCTAAAGATAGAAAGAACTGAAGAAGTTGACAGCCGATCGTGCAGCGAAACAAAATAGGCCTGAAAGACGTTGAATATGACAGTCTTGCATTAGTAAAGAGGATCTCTGACATCATTGGGAACCACTATTTGATGGCACGCTTTACCCATAGTTAAGTGCTCTGCAGAAACGAGTTTTCACAAAGCGGCGCGCATGTACGGAAAATTTAACACTTTTCACAGTGCAATGTCTTAAGTGAAACTTTTTGCACCCTCCTCGATACCATATTGAAAGCTTTGCTCGAGCTGAGTGACGAAGCTCTTAAAAATGCGACATTTGAGACAGGAGCTTATGAGAGATATTACTGAAGATTATAATTTTAAAAGTATTTACTACCTTTGATATGGAACTGCAGTTTATCACTCACTAAAGCAACACATACAAGCAATTAAAAACTTATGATGATAAAATTATATTTAACACCTTACGACCACCTCTGACTAGTGCGGCTAAAAGTTAGACGGTAGTTAATATGCCTGTTCGCTTCACTGTTGTGTGCAGATGTAAAGACAGAGATTTTAAAGACCACAATCGAATGCGACTTGTGAATTTTGTTATTTTATAATACACCCGACAGCAAGTTTTGCTTATAAGTAATTATAGTCGTTTTTAAGCAATTTTATTGTTAAACGATTAAATGTGTGAATAAACAAATGTTAGACAAGTGTAATAAACAAATAAGTCTTGCAGTTTTCGCATAATATTGGAATTTTTATTGAAATTATTCTGTGTTTACTGATTGCGAATTAATTTCGTAGACATCAATATACATAAATGATAGGATTCGTAAATTTATCTCTTATTTTTCTATTATTTTACAAAATTGTCTTCATATCATTTACATATATATATATACATATATATATATATATATATACATAGGTAAAATTACCGTTTAATAAACTACTTCTTAATTAAATGGTGAAAAAATGCTCTTGTTTTCATGAGACTACTTAGCGATCATAGTTAATTAAGTTGTTTTCTAAACCTACATATATTTAGTGATTGATTGAATTTAATCAAAACAACTAACAGATCATAAACAACTTTTGAAAATGCCACAAATCGTTTATATATTTAGTTGAAAAAAAAAAAAAAAAAAATATATGTATACATATATATATACACATAAAAAAAATATTAATTTTATTCATTGTAGGCCGAATTTTGAGTACCCATCGCAATAATTCAAAATATATGTGGGCTTGATAATTGTGTTTCAATAAATTGTCAATGCATAGCAAATGGGCGGTAGAGATACACGGGGGTAAAGTCAAGTAAACATATATGAGAAAAAACGTAGTCTTAGTAGCCGAAGGTATCCAGTATTCGCCTTCATATAGAGGAGGTTAAATTGAGTGTGGCATATATGTCAGTGTTTATCTCGAATTCACATTCTGTCTCTAATTCTCTCAGGAGCGGCGACCTTATGAGCAAATTCAGATCATTACGTCTCTATTAAATGTGAAAACATCTCAGCGATTACAAATGGATTTTGGGGCGGGTCTAACTGTCTGAATGTAGACTTTTGGGAGGTATTTACTACATTAGATTGCTAAATAATGGAGATTTCACGCTGCAGCAGAAGAGCGACCATCCCTCGATCATTATTCATGATAAGCTAGACCTAATAGAAAGCTCCTTCAACCTAACTGCACGATATTTTTTCAGAGCATTGTGCGGTGTATTTTGTGATTCGTAGTACGCTCATCCTCGAGTATATTCGGCTAATTCATAAACGCCATTATTATGAATTCGACGTCTTTGTCTACGATACAGTCACGAAGTGTGCTAGTGAATACGAATTAGAAGAAGCAGGCCTTCCGTCCGACTACATACTCTCAACAAAAACTTGATGTTTATTCGAAATACAATCTTATCGAGTACAGTTTGGAGAATCTTGATTCCTGCCTATATCGCGACGTTACAAAGACGCTGCTGAGTCGAATTAACCGCTGTAACGCGCCGCTAGATTTGAAAATCTACACTGATATGTAAATGTTTCTCAATTTCTGGATATGTATAATATAACAAAATATACACTTGAAGTCAAAAAGTAATTATGCTTTTTTTGCTTTTACCCGAAAGACGGCGACACATCGAGAGACGGATAAATAAACTGAAACGTATGATATTGTGGCGTTATTTAAATGAATTTCAATAAATAGTATAGTTGAATGGTGAATTAGTGTTGTCAACTTAATTTATATGAGACTGAATACGCGCACGCAACGTACTCTTACACACATTCACACACCATTTTACACTCATTCATTCTCTTATTCACACATTCACGACCATAACAAACCTGCTGGCTGACTATGGAACGATCGCATTTATAATGCATATATGCGTTGGATAGGTTTTTGTATTATTAGTAAGTAGTACGGTGTGCCCGACCGACCATTTAAATGAATTAATTTTGTAAAAAGTACAACACACACAAAAATACGAATTTAACAACAAAAACTTAATATATGTGCGTTGAATTGGTTTTCTTGCCATTTCGCTTTTTTTTTCAAGTCTTCTGCTATCCTATATATAAACGAATGTATAATAAATACATATAGGTAAATAAATCCATTTATGTAAATATACGTATATATGAAAATATATATTTATGGCATTGTACTTCAACGAAAATAGATCATTTTTGATATGCGAACGCATTCACGTATAAGATGAGTTTATTTTTCTCTTCTTTTTGTTTCTGCTTTTTTTTTAACCGCAAACACTTAGAAAAAGGTATAAGAAGAAAAACTCTAAAGAAACAACTAAAAAGCTACATAAATTGCAGATCGAGTATTTGATACTCGCCACCACTCGCCAATTGTAAACATACGTCGTAACAGTTTACATGATGTAATGTAAAGTTTCATCTGCAGATCAATATGTAACACCTATAAGCTAATATTTGAACCTTCGTTTGGAATTTTTGCAGCTGCTGGGCTTCCAAGAGCACACTGCAAGGAGACATCGTAATATCAACTGAGAGTTTTCTAAACTGTTGCAGCAAATTTTAGAACGAGATTTTCCACGGATTATAGGCCACAGTTTTCTGCTGATTGTAGGTCTGGCTATAGGCAGGCAGAGTCCACTCTTGACTTTGACCTTCATGCACTAACAAAGGAAAAACACTATAAAGTTTCTATATAATTTTTGCAAGCATAAACATTCCAACAACAAACGGATGCATGGACATGCTAACACTCTAAAATCATTTCATTTGTTACGCAGCTTGTGAAGAACATTGGTGATCATTACAAACTGATGCTAAAATTCATTAGATCCCAAAATTTTGGTAGTCGGCGTTTAACAAAATAATTGTCCTTTTGCGATATATGTTTGTTATAATGAAGGTTTCACATTTTTTGTATATTTTATCGTTTTTATAGCAAAAAAAACGCATTACGTCAAGTACGAAATTTTGGACTATACGATGGAAGAATACTACTACGTAATATTATACGCAAGGTTATATTATACACGATGGGATATCTGGAACTGGTTGAAGTTACTGTCGAATGCAGGGGAGATAGGAAGGATACATTTTTTTTGGCACCGAGCAGACACCAGAAGATTTTCCATCCTTTACCTAGATTTTTAGTTCTCCTTGCTAACGGAGGCGGTGAAATTCCTTTCTCCAAAATAAGCTAACTGGCGTTTTTAAAAATTGACATTTCGTTGTTCTCTTTTGTTTTGAAGCAGTATTTCAAACATATCCAAGAGATAGAAGTCGTGACTACCAAGCGGCTTCAAAATGCAGAGCCGTAGAGTATATTTGGTCGTAGCTATAATCCGCGATCAGTCAGTAAAATCATAACACTTACTGGTTAAGATAAACACCCACTAGGCTGCGCCCTCACCCTATCTCTTTCTCGTGTATTGGAGGCATCCCCTGAGCGATTGGTCATATTAAAAAAAAGTATATTTATAAAATATGCCTAAAAAACTGCCATTTCCTGCATATTGAAATGGACTTAGGTCACTTCACACTTTTACCTCGTAATTTAACACCGAATACACCGACAATTCATATATATTTCTTCTCGTATCGCAGAAGGTTCACTATGGTGAACCATAATACCTTACGTGACCTTGGTTTGCTTTGCTTAACACAGTTATTCAGTGATCCAATACGAACCGTGCTCAATAGTGTTCGTCCTTGGGCCAAAAAAAATCAGTGCAGCGAACTTCATCAAAATAACTTAAAAATTACCACCTGCAACTTGAACAAGAAGAAGACAAGTCATACAGAGGGACAGATGGACGGACAAGCTTAAATCGATTCAGAAAGTGGTTCCGTTCGGTGGGCCTCCTGGCTGAGTTTCTTTTTATGGAACCGGACATAATATCTAAATTCAGTAAAATTATTTCGACTCGTCCTTCTGGAAAAAATGTAAAGCAATTTGATTGCTTCAGAGGGGTGAAATCTTCAAGTACTTATTGCATAGATGCCATGCGGCCCATACAGTAGAGCTATAAATGCTATGGACTTTGTAGATTTTACATAATGCCTGTGCTTCTGTCCATGTGCTTATATGTTCCACTATACGGTCATCAATGAATAAAGAAACGCGATTATTACTTTCTCTTTCATAATATTTCGTTTCGAGTATGCTGTGAATACTACATAAGCGAGCGATATTAGACACAATGAAAGTTTGATCGTGACAGCTGAATCGTGACATTCAAGGAAAAAAGTTGATCAACTGTAAATAATTTCTGTAAATAAATTTTTTTTTTTCTGTGAAATTTTACGCTGTTGTTTATAAATTTAACAGTCCAGGAATGGAAGAAAATGAAATAAAAGAATTTTGCATATAAATTCTTGAAGGGGTCAAAAGACCGTGTGGAGCACTCAAGGCCGAATTGCATGAAATTACCGATAAAAAAATAAATAATTTTTAACTGTGAAATAAATATTTGATTGAATAAATGCTTATGTCATTGAGTATGTATTGTAATCAAAGTCATAAAACAAGTAAAGCCAAAGTGAAAGTTTAAATGTGATTAAGCTTGGATCAAGGCCAATATCGGTTACAGGATTTTGACTCGAAAAGTAAAGCTTACAAGGTATCATTCCATAGAAGTAAAACAGCTCGGCAAAGAACTTTGAAAAGTTCTTAGGAAATCCATATTTGATTGTCATTTATATACACCATAAACGCCTGTTGGCGTTGAAAACAGCCGACGTTTGTTTTAAAGGCTTCCTAAGTCCGCCTGCCCAAGCAGATCCTGTGAAAATGCTTTTCTTTGCCGGCAAATCTCACAAACACGCGTGTTTGGACAAAAGAAAGTCTGGTAAAGAAAATCAGGGCTCAGTGCTGTTTAGTGAAGTCGGTCCGCAAAATTTGTTGAAAGAGAAATTGTATCAAAACTATTAAGGCAAAAGCCAAAGGATTAGTTAAAAGGAGGATTTTTATTATTGTAACAGTAGTGTGCATTAAAAGCTTCTAGAATTTGATTACCAAAAAAGGTCTGTCGATGAAGGCGTAACACTTACCGATTGGGCGTGCATCCATTAGACTGCGGCTCCTCGCTCCCTGCGTCTTTCTCTTCTTTTTTCAGACGATCGCCGTATTATGTCTATAAAAGAACATCCTCTAAGTGATTGGTCGTTATATAAGTAAATATATATATAGTTGTTTATATATATTTTTATGTATATATATATATATATGAATTTATATACATACCAATGTATATTCTTGTATATGTGTATAAACATATAAGAATGCATTTTTTTTGAGGTCAGCGTATTTCTCTCAATACAGTGGTTTTTCTGTTAAATGTTTTAATCTGCAATTAAGGTTGGAAGACATCGTATTTTCCACCATACGAGAGCCACAAAAAAAGTTATCTGTTAACTTTATCAAACGAAAGTTTGTATAGTCTGTTAGTATTTGTAATAGTAAAAATTTTGAGTTATCCATGGGCTGCAGAAATCAATTTCAAAGTCGTGGAGGGTCGTGCGAGGCCTATTCTCCTTAAGAGATATATGCTTGAATTAAAACGTCGAGAAAGTGCATTTGCTGACGTCTTGAATGGTTTACGAACGCGAGAATAGTACCTATTATCTGCAGTATTACATAACACAAATACTAAAATGCTTTGCTCAACTTTGCTTCGTTTATTAGAAAAGAAGATAAATTTTCTTCACCTGTCATATAAACCGCAGTTAAAACTGCTGGGCAAAAATTACATAAGAAAGAGTTATCTATTAGAAAGAAAATTATCCTTGTTTTACATGTGTGTGCCGATGGCATTTGTAAAAACTTTGATTCTATATACCCGGAAATACGTGGAAGTTGAGGAATATTCCCTAAAAATTTCATATTACGTTTTGCTCTGTTTCTCCTGTCTGCTTACAACGACGATTAGAATGGGTAGACATTAGGTCAAAAGTTTTCGTTATGTGGCTTAGATTATGCTAGAAAAATACCAAAAACTCTTCAAATTATGTATAATATAAAACCACACACACACACACATCGTTAACATATAAGACTTAAAAAAAAAGAAAGTTTATTATGAGTGTATGAGTAGGAGAGACAAGGAGAATAAATTTTCACCTAAACACAAATACGGGGATATAAATATATAAAACATATATCATTACATGGGTGTACGTCGGTGTTAATGATGATGGTTTGAGCGAGACGGGAGAAGAAACTATATGTAAAAAGTATATTTTCATACATATTTATATAAAAGTACTTTAGCAACTAAAACTACACAGCTAGCTAGCTACCCGTACTGCTTGCATGCTTCACAGCTCTTTGCACTTTAGTTACATACAAGTGCACAGATGAACAAATAAAGTAATGTGCACATGTATACACCTATGTACATAGGTATACACCTATAATGTACGGAATAGTATCGTAGAACTAGAGCATACCTTTCCAAAATCCTTATGATCCTTGAAGTTTTCTTTAACTTTTACTAAAATACAAGCAAAATATGTCTCTGCCTGTAAGAAGGTAGTAGCAATAGTTTTCATATTTTCCTCGACTCCCAAAAAAAAGAAAAAGGAAAGAAAAAAATAGAAAAAGATTTACAGGAAATGTTTGGAATTGTGCGTGTTCTCAGCTCACATAGTATATTAGTTGAAACCACTTTTGTTTTAGTTTTTCCGTTTTTATGTTTCTTTTTCCTTGCAACTAAAAACTTGTATAACCTTTTGTTTTTCTTCTCTGATATGAACATATTCATAAGCATTCTTATGTACATGCAGTATATAGGGAAAGGGTATATGTGTACTTTGCGCACATATACACGGCAAAAAATCGAGATAGCAAATGGCAAGCATAAATTTATGTAAAAAGATCTGTGATTTATATAATGTGGCCGAAAAAGTTTCATTTCGTATGTTCGTCGTCGGTTCATATGTTCTTTGGTTGGCTGAATAAGTCGGCTTGGCTGCCTGGCTGGCTGACTGGCTCACTGGCTCGCACGGCATTTTAATTTATGGAATTTAAGTTTTAACGTTTTTAAGCAACTTACAAAAAGTTCCGTTTCATACTCTTTTCTCAACTTAACTCAGTTCCAGTAGAGCTTCATCCACGTCTACGTGAATTGATTTTTTTTTTTTATTTCGTTTTTTGTTTAAATTCACCCATTAACTCTGCTTCAGTTCGACCTCATACAAGGGGTGATACAATATTACGCTGTAATCGTTCTTACGTACATACGTATAAAGAGTTCACTTTGTGCACCTTGCTAAGGATAATAAATCAAACGCTTCAGTTTCTTTCGTTTCTTTTCTTTTAACAGTTTTCACTATACTGACTAGCGAGTTGAGTCTTCCGATTTGTCGTTCTCTTTGTAATACTCAAAAATATGCTAGAAACACTTCATAAAGTATAAGCAGTGTATGAACAAAAGTCTCTGATTTCATTTAGTAATGTTCCTGTATCCGTCGGTCCGCCTGAAATACGCAATTTTTATCGGCCCATAAGGTTAGTTTGAAATTAGAAGCAGGAAGCTTTAAATCTGCCACATAGTGATCAGGATAAGGGCTGTCCTTGCAAAAGCTGAAATAAGCGGGAAAAATGAAATTTTCAAAGCCTTGTGAGAAACGAGCGTGTGAGAAAGTTCAGAGGACAATGTGTCCTCATCGGCTTGCCAATAATCAGGCAATTGAAAAACTGGAAGAAATACCTCACTGCTGCTATGTGTATTTGCTGAAGATGGCGAGTGTTCGAAATTCTCCTCAAGGCCCAATCAGTTATTTTCCATTATTTATTTAATTTTTTTTTTTTTTATTACGTACTGATATTCGGCAAACCCTTTCTAGCAAATCATAGCTTATTTGATTTTATTTCTTTCGTTTCCGTTTAGTTTTCGTTCCTGCTGAAATATCTAGAAAGCCGTGAAGAAAACTTCATGCACGCTCTCTTACCACCTACTATACACATATATACATATACTTGTATATGAAATATCTATGAAATGAATGAAAATTTTTCAAGTTTTATTTTATTGTTGTGGGTGTTAACTTAGCAAAATCTCTTCTATTTAATTTTTCTATATTTTCTTTTTCTCGTTTTGTCTGCCTCCCGAAAAGCCACCATTTTTGTTTTACTTGCTTGCATAAGAAATGAAGAAAAAGTTTTTTTTTATTTTTTTTTTTTGCACAAAATTTTCATGTAGATTTATGGTTTCTCAGATAATGATTAGGGGTTCAAAACTTTTACTTACTCTTTACTTAGCTGAAATAACTAAAGATCTGTAATACAGCGTAGAAATTTAAATAAATCAGAAAAAGAAAATGAATTTTTTCAAAAATTATTTATACAGGCCTTCAGGGGGAGAAGGTTTTGCACTTTTTTCCCGTGTTCTAGCGTTGCGTTCAGCATATTCCGCCGTCGTAATATTTATGACAACAATTTGTTGGGGAATTTTTTATGTACTGCACAGCGTTTTTTGTTCTTTTGTTTTTTTTCGACGTAAATGCATTGGATGTGTACTGCACCTATACGAGCATGATATTTGTTTTACAAACTCGCCCTTACAAAATTGATAAATACGATGCAGTTAAGAGTTTTATTGGTCTGGTATTGACATTGAAAAAATATTGAAAAGCATGGATGCAATTTTATTTCGGCAGATTTGTGATTTATTCCTTTGGTTGCTATTGGTTGATGGTTTGGTCATGAGGAGACTGTAAAGGTAATATGTTGTTGCCTCCTGCTATTCAAAGTGCACTTTGCTATATTTTTTTTTGTATTTCAAAAGAAATGAATAAAAATGGTTTAAAATTTATTTTAAAGCATTAAAATTACTTTTATCACACACTTCTTGCGTTCCAAACAAAATATAGCTTACGTTTTGATCCCCTTTTTTGTCGGAAATATGGTCTTGCATTACGCTTTTAATTTATTGAAATGTTTTTATATATAAAATAATCATAAACAAAGCTTTAATTAATAAAAACAGAAGAGTGCGACTGTTTAGCTTGTTGAAAACACGACGGACTTTAAATTTGATAAATCACACAAACTCCAAGATGCAATTTTTCAATGAATTTTGGAATATTGCGCTGTAAAGCAGTAGTCTGACGTTTCGGGCTTGAATACATTACTTGCAGTTTTTGCGTAGTTTCGACATTTTTCATTTCACAAAAACAACGATTAACGCTCCAATTCGCTTAACAGTGCAACGGCTGGCGTCTCGCATAGACTTGCTTCTGCCGAAATGAGCTGATTATCGTTGTGGAATTGCAACAATTGCAAAAACTCTAACAACTTTGGAAAAAGTTCAGCATTTTTTTTTGTGCCTGTGACTTTCCATCTTACAATCTGCCAAGTGTGCTTATCCAGCTATTTATCGGAACCAATCGTATGCTTGGTCCAAAAATGCTCTCAATCTGTTCAGTAACCAGCAACACGCTCCCAACTAACAAAGTGTTAATCCCAATTTATTTCCAACTCATTACAATGCACATTGAAACGCTCTTTACCCAATCGCATATAAATGGAACTGTCAAATATAGGTATGAAAAGGTCTTTTCATATAAGTAAAAGATAACAAAGAAATTTTAGAACTTTCCACGTTCTGTAATCACTCTTTCAAAGCTTGAAAGTTGAAAAAGGTCAAATTGACTCAGGCGGTAGTTCTAGTGTTAAAGAGCATATGTGAAGGGTGCTTTGTCGTCTGGCATTACTTTTTTCAAGGTAATTTATTTTTTTATCATTCACTTATTTTTTTGTTTCGTTTATTTGCTTAATAATTTTTATTTAACGCGATGAAAACAATAAAGTTAACAAGATATGGTTAATTCTGAGTGTGATTATCATCATATCTAATACTCAGTTACCTTCTTAACAGTATTTAGTATTGTGTTATACTGTGTTACAGTGGTCAATCCTTTCTGCGACCTAAAAGATCTGCTGTATTAGGATCCTTATAAGCGCCACCTGGTTCTGCAGACAACATTAGTGCTAGTAGTTTATTAAAATTTCTAGGTCGATGGAAATAATAGACTTTTGCAGTAAGAAATCTATTCTATTTGGAATGATAGGATCGTAAGGTGTACGTAAACTAGCGGATAGATTAACCGCTATATTCTTAGAGTTCGGAGAGAAAAGTTAAAGCATATTGAATACGTATGTGTGCTTCCTTAATCGCCAAATAAAAGGCGGACGGAAACCTAGTCGGCTTTTATCGGTACTATCAGCAGTAATTACTTCAAACGTCGAAAGGGGGAACTTCCTGCGAGCAGTGTGAGTTGCGTTACGGCTTTTAAAAAACACCAGATATTCGCAATGTATGGGATGATGAGAAAGATCTTGCTACGGCAATGAAAGATGATGAGATAGTTTTAGTAGAGCGGCGCGACGGGCCCTTGTAAAGAATTTTGTTAACCAAACTTTTTACGCACACTTTTCTCAATTAAATTACTGAGATTATAAGGTAGAAGTATACAGCCAGTTCTAGGATAGAGTAAAAGTGAGCGAAAGAAAGTGTAGATTCGCTGACGCGCTCCTATGGCACCTATAAACGAACAACCGCACACAAGTCGGCCCTGATGCGACAATGAGAGGAAAATCGGCTGTGCGGAAGCCTGTCAACCAAATGTGAATCGAAGTTCATTCGAAGATTTTCCATGATGGATACGAGAACAAAATTAATCACTAATTCACTAATTAAAATTTTTAAATTTATTTATCGCAACTTAACAAATTTCTTATTTAAAAGCAATTTTCGAAATCTTATCAACAAGCAAAACAAACAATAGAATTAAAAAGAAAAACGAATCATAAAGTAGCGAGATAACGACATTAAGGTTCTCTTGTGTAAATGATTGCAGTAAATGTAAAAATGTGAACCGTCATAAAAAGGATGCCCGTAGTGTTTTACACGAACGCAAAGTAAATATTTCCCTGAAATGTTGTTAGCTAGCGAGCGCATAAATACAATTTCACACAATGTATTATATGTTTATATAAATTTTATTTTTATTAAATTTGTCTCATTTTATGATTATTTAGACGCCAAACCCTTGCATTTAATCCAATTCAAAGCAAAGGAAAAAAAAGATACTTTTTTGTATGAGCTCACTATTTAAACAAGATAACGTAATGACCTCAAAAATTGTTTATAAGACAAGTTGAGCAAGTGTGTAAATATCTGTTCATATAAAAAATTCTATGAAAAATTTTGATTAATTTACACTTGTTTTCAACACACCCTCTAGAAAATAGAAACTGCTGTTACGAGCGGTAATAAAGTTAAATTGTTAACAATTTTTACTTACGAAATTCATAAATCATTGGATTTTACGAAAAAAAAGGAAAACTGTTTAGGACGCATTTAGTGAGACGTAGTGAGCAAAAATCTTACGAGATTGTGCAATAAAATCACCGCATAGTTCACAGCAGGATATTGGCCTGAAATTGGCCCGCAAAATATTATGCAATATGACAGTTATGTCAAATCCCAGCCAAGAGGGAGTGTATTATAAATTGTCCAACAGTGCACTCAATCAGCCAAACTTAAGCTTTGAGCATTTGGTAGATAATTCCTTATATTTCTCAGATGTTTATGATTTTCAATTATATTTTCGCAAACACATATATAAAGTGTTTGCACATATGTCGTATCTCATCATATTATTTGTCAACCCAGAGAAAAGAGAACATCCTGCTATGTTACTAATATGACAAGTGTGGGGATGGGTATCTGATATCTGTTCTTTTTTTCTTTTTTTTGCTTTTGTTGTATGTGTTGCTGGTATACCAACACTATTATAAAAGGATTTCACACTCATCTACACATATAAATACACTTTCGGAAAGTTTTGAAAGGGTCGTTGTCATCGTAAATGTTTTCAAAAAATAAAAAAAGAACCGTTCCTTCTCTCTTAGTTGCTCTTCCCCCGTGATACTTTTTGCATGTCTGTTTGTTTGCTAAAAGATACGAACGCGTATACGCTCGTATGGCTAAGATTGCATACAAGTATGAAACGAGTCGTACAATTCAATTAATTGTGACAAATAATTTATGAATGTCCCCGTGTATGTATGAGGTGGTTTATATCCTTTGCACACACACGCATACACACACATACGCATAGCTTTAGTACTTTGCCATACGATAGATGTTTATATGTGTTTGTAATATACGTTATGTATGGATGCTACCGTCTGCTGCATATATGATGTCGCTGGTAATGATAAATCCCTGCATTCACATCAGATAAATGAAAGATATGACAAGCATTTCCAATTTGAAGGTGTTACAAACTTTTACTTACTTTTATTTCGTTTTTGCGTTTTTCTATCATTCGCCTTCGTTAAGGGTTAATATATGAGGTTTTCTCTCTATTGCTGCTAATAGATGAGATGCAACAAAAAGTATTATGCTTTCAGGTGATCAACATTCATATCCATACATATATATATCTAATTTGTGGTCATATACATTGAAGTTTGCCGCAGCACTGATGACAACTGTATTTAGGAAGAATTGGGTACAAACCTCTTTCCAACCTCTTCGTAAAAATTTTGAACGGGATTTGTTTATTACAAATTTTATTTTGATAAGCTACGAGAGAGAGCTTCTGGGTGAAGAAAAGCTGTTCCTTTTCCTTGTTGAGTTCCCATGTGAAATTCTTGGAACTGCAAGTAATGGTAGTTCGGAAGTCGTCTTAACCCACATCTAATAGTTTCGCTTGTTTTGCGCTTTGCCTTGTCGTAGTACTCATGCTATTACTAATTCATGGGGTTGTTATGATATTTATACACAGATTTGTGACAAAATTTTTTCATCAACTTTTTTCTTTTTTGCTTACAAACTGGTTGGAAAAATCTTTTCTTATTTATATCCTTTATATTTTAAATGCCACATGAGCTTATTGGATGATATGTTATTAACAACTGTTCGGTTGTTTCTATTGTCAAAAAGATGACATTTTATCTTCCCCCTCTAGAGTCCTAATGCACTGGTAAATATTATTATTAAGTTAAATTTCATTCAAACATCTTAAAATGATTTCATAAACTTGCCGTACACAATACTGGAGCTATCTAGAAGACTATATTGTCATTAAGTTAATACCCATATGCATTGCTAATAGGAAACAAGCGACGAGGAAGTCAATCCAGGGAACATTCTATTAATTTTTTTTTTTTTTGAAAGAGTGCTCGTAAGGCCTTCATGACGTATGTACGTACTTGTTTACTCACTGTAGTGCAATGTTCTCTAATAAAGAAAGAGAAAAACTAAAAAAGCCTGGAATCTACAGTTAGGAACATAATAAAATAACGGACGGAAAGACAGACGACCGCAAATCTGTTCGGAAAATGATTTCGAAAATGGTTTGGAAAATGGTTAGGAAAACGATTCTGAATCGAATGGGATAATAAGGTTCGGGTGTAACTCACCCGAACTCTTACTTATCACACTCTTGCCATAAGTGACATAACTTACATAATATAATAATAAACTATAATACTAAAAGAAAAGTAAAAAAAAAAAAAAACGCGCAAATACTGTATTATAACAAACAACCCTTATTCTAACTCCATTTCTAGATGGAACATCGGGTTAATATTAACCCATGCCGACTACGTGTCCACATCGCATATCTTTTCATTTTGTGAATATTACTAAAAGTTAAATTATTTTTTTTCTAATTTTTTAATTGTTTTGTTTTTTCGTTCAACTACATTTACTACTACATCTGACGTATTCTGAATACTTATAACTTTTTTTATTGACACCACTTTTTATGGCCTTTTTTGCAAATTAATTAAGCAGTGAGTGATGGATAAAAGAAGAGTTCAAGTGCTGAGGGCTAGCATCAATAACTCTAAGCGATATCTTGCTTGTTCACATTTAACAGCACATTTTGCTTAAGATAAACACAATTTTCCTGCTTCTTTCCTCGAAAAGTATAGAATCTGAATATGGTTTGCCATCTTGAAGAGCATTAATGAACATTTACAGAGATTACCTTTTTTTTTATAATTTTTTAAATATTTTTTAACTCAATTCCCTTTTGGTAATCTTTGCAGGCCAGGCCACGATTTATGAAATGTTTCTGAGAATCTAAGATTTTAGTTCAATAAACTTATTGTTATCGAAATATCAGCATACTGTCGGGTATAAATTACATATGTGAGAGAGAAGTCTAAGGAAAAGTTCTTCTTTTTATTATAATTTAAATTTAAAAACACTCATAAAACACCGCATACACTCAACGCTAACACTTCAAAATATAACTATTTTATAAAGCAGTAAAAGAGAAAAGAAGAAGTGTTGGCAGGGAACGCAATGACTTCTATGTTGAAAACAATATTATAATTAAAATTTGATAACAATCAACCAAAAAAAAAAAAAAAAAAAAAAAAAAAAAAAAAAAAAAAAACAAAAGAAAAAAGAAAAATAAATAATTAAATGTTCTCTTAATTGAAAAATAAGAAATTTATGTTTTTTTATTTTTATTTTATAAGAAACTGTATTATTTTAATTTTCCTGGTATACTTACCAGACCCACAGACTCATTAGTTTGTGAACGAGTAATGAAAAACAAAAAATAAAAAAAAAACGACGAAAACATTATATATTATAAGTGTGAAAAGAGATCGCGTTTTAATATTGAACGAACGTCAAACTAGCCACTCTGCTAATGTCAAGTCATAAAATGTGATGGGTAGATCGATAGCGATTCTGTTTTCATTAGGTAACACAAAACACTAGAGAAGAGCATTTTAACAAGGAATTATTTATCGGTTGAAGTCAGAATCGAATGATTAAATGCAATAGAGGATGTGGGACAAAGTCCTGGGATTCTAATTGAGAAGACTTCAACAAATAAATTACAGGACGTAAACT
This sequence comes from Glossina pallidipes, assembly GCA_000688715.1. Lineage (NCBI taxonomy): Eukaryota > Metazoa > Arthropoda > Insecta > Diptera > Glossinidae > Glossina > Glossina pallidipes. The sequence goes on along the minus strand of KK499765.1, from coordinate 1,224,756 downwards.
GTTGACAAGACGACAAGCGTTGAGAGTGAAAGGAAGACGAAAGCCAAAGGCCACAAAGGCCGCAAAGGCGGCAGTAGCTACGTGTTCGTAAATACGTGTACGTTTGCCTACAGGTGCACACACACACACACACACACACACANAAACACCGCATACACTCAACGCTAACACTTCAAAATATAACTATTTTATAAAGCAGTAAAAGAGAAAAGAAGAAGTGTTGGCAGGGAACGCAATGTTTTCAATTTTCAAAAGAAAGAAACAAAATAATATGAAAAACCAAGACTAATTGTTCAAATAATATATTAAAAAAAAAAAAAAAAAAACAACAAAAGAAAAAAGAAAAATAAATAATTAAATGTTCTCTTAATTGAAAAATAAGAAATTTATGTTTTTTTATTTTTATTTTATAAGAAACTGTATTATTTTAATTTTCCTGGTATACTTACCAGACCCACAGACTCATTAGTTTGTGAACGAGTAATGAAAAACAAAAAATAAAAAAAAAACGACGAAAACATTATATATTATAAGTGTGAAAAGAGATCGCGTTTTAATATTGAACGAACGTCAAACTAGCCACTCTGCTAATGTCAAGTCATAAAATGTGATGGGTAGATCGATAGCGATTCTGTTTTCATTAGGTAACACAAAACACTAGAGAAGAGCATTTTAACAAGGAATTATTTATCGGTTGAAGTCAGAATCGAATGATTAAATGCAATAGAGGATGTGGGACAAAGTCCTGGGATTCTAATTGAGAAGACTTCAACAAATAAATTACAGGACGTAAACTGTTGACAAGACGACAAGCGTTGAGAGTGAAAGGAAGACGAAAGCCAAAGGCCACAAAGGCCGCAAAGGCGGCAGTAGCTACGTGTTCGTAAATACGTGTACGTTTGCCTACAGGTGCACACACACACACACACACACACACACATCAACATATGTAATACTTCCATATATGTTAGATAAACTAAAAAAGTAAGTTTGCAACTTTTTGAAAATCGCCGTTATACAGGAGATATTGTTTGCATTGTCTTCTTTTTCTTGGTCCTGTTTTCCATTTTCATTTTCATCATGTGCTCACGTTATGCTGTTCTAGCCTTTGGTCACTCATATCGAATAGGGACGATATAAGGATAATATTTGCCATCTTTCTTATATACGATGCAGATGACGTCCTTCACTGCCTGCTATCTTTGTTTCATCGTCCCCTGAACTGATAAATATTGTTCGTCGCTCTTAACTAAACAGCAGGTATACATTCTCTCTGTCTATTATCTATAAATAGCATATGTTTGCTTTTATGTATTCGTCTCGTGTATGAGCAGACATTATGGAAATAGAAGTAAAAAACAAGAAACAAATACATCCGCAATTATAACGATAAGAAAAGATATAAGCAATAAAAACTGAGTCAAAAAGTCTGTCGCTTACTTCAATTGCATATTAAAAAAATTACTGTGGCGTTAGAGATACCGTTAGATCGTCATAAAGATCTATAAAAAAGAGAATAGAAAATTCTTAAAATATAACCAAACTATATTTGATGCAGCTCAGGTATTGCAGAGTTTCAACTATAAGCACCGCATCAAATGAATAATTTTGATTCATTGAAGGTTGGCTTAGTTTACCTCACAACGGTAAAAGGCAAGCGGAATTAATTTACTTTACATCGCTATTACAAAGAAACTGAGAAGCAAGAGAAAAGTGCAACGCAGAAGGGAAGACAAGAGAATACAAGAATCAACTTTTTAAGGTGATAAATAATTCCCGATTATCAAAAGTTATTAAAAAGTAATCTTCCTGAAATAGGTCCCCCGTCTTAGAATGCTAAGCGTGGAGTAGCTTAAAAGCTTCGAGCTTTTTGACTCATTGAGGTCATCACATTTGATATTTCAGGCCGTCGCACGGCAAGGACGTCTCGTCTGCACCTTCCATAGCCAGGCCTTTCTCTGTTGTTGGATTTCATTTCGTTGTAATAAATTCAAAAACTTGACCACTAATGCTAATGTTACGAAAAAAGTGGTCACTTTATTAACGCATAACTCAATAAGTTTGTAGGAAACGAAATCTTTCAAAATTTTATGATTTTCCGACCATTAGTTTCAAGTTGCAGTGGTTTTAGTGACGCTACATATGAAATTGACGTTCTGCCATTGTTTTGGAGGAACAAAACTAGCCTCGGTAGTGCCGACATTTGTATATCATTGCACAAACTTCTTGATTCATATGTTATGTTTCAAGAATAGCTCAAGGGTAAGGTAAATCGAACTTCGAGTGCTCTTTAAGAAAGAGAAGAATTCTTGGATTTTATCAGAAACTGATAAAATCCAATAATCTTGAGATTAAGAGACCATCGAAGAAGAGGAATATGTTTGAAAAGACATTTCGGCCTGCTGAAGTACAGGGATCATACGAAGCGCAGACATTGGTCATCACCATAAAAATATATGTCGGCGGTCAGCTATACGCGCTAGCTGTGTGTTTGTTCGTCTGTCCAATCATTCGTCAATTTGCGTATCATTTGCACGTCCATACATCTTTTTTTTCCATCTGTTCCTTCATTCAACCTCCATCTTTGGCCTGTTCGTCCATATGTCCATTCGTCTGTCTGCCCCTTGGCTCTCCTGATTACGCGTTCACCTGGCTGCCCGTATATCTAACCTCCCGTCCATCTGATCGGTCATCCCTCCGGTCCCCGCAATGCACTACTTTTTTAAGTGGCTTTTCGTGAATAGCACACATAGAGTTGCATTTCTATTCCCCAAACTAAGTTCTATGTTTCCAAGGACTAAAGTACAACAGTCGTATAATAATTCTTACGCCAGTTTACTCACCTTCTTGCGTTTCTTTATGGTGTAAATAACCCTTTCATGTCTTTCAAATCGTAGCCTAACTCTGTAAACAGTGAAAGTAATTTTTTGCTTGACTGGCAAACACTTTACCACCATTACTAGTATGACATATTTTGATATTTATTTATTATCTTGTCAATGTTTCGCATTAAATGAAAGTTTGTAACAAACAAACAAATTATGTTCTATCGTACAACCGGGTGTCTTTGCGAGCCGTTCATGTGTGTGTGTGTGTGCTAGCTGGTGTGCTAGTAAAGGAAATACTTCCCCCTTTTTTTCCTAAAGCTTAGATATACTTTTTATATATATATATATATATATATATATGTCTATATACATATACTTTAAAGTACAATAAAGTGTCAACAAGTTTTTTTTTCTGTTTTGGAACTTTATTATTGATTAAGACCTCAAACGGGAGCAAACAAATCAACAGCAAAATGTTGTGTTTAGAAAAAAGAAATCAGGGAGAAATTATGACAAATTGTTAAAGTACTTTAGAAAAATTGCTTAAGCACACATAGTGAGAGATGCAGGCACAAGTGGATTTTCAATATAAATTCTATTATCATTATGTGCACGCACTGTGCTCGCATGAGTATCTGCAAATATTTGACCAGATGTACGGCATAGTGTGTTTTTAAAAGCTTCTTTTGATTTTTGGGCAACCACCGTATCTTTCGCCAGCTATTAAATACATACATATATAGTATGATACCTTTTATGGATTTCTTTAATTTTTTATGACATTTTTGGTTATTGAAAATGCTTTTTTTTCATTCAACCGCATTCAAGCATTTCGCTAAGCATTGAAGAAATTCTTTTATAATATTATATTGAAAAATTTGCCCAATATATGTATATATCTATATATATATTTGTCTATATGGCTACATGAACGCAAGAGTCTTTGTATTTAAATGGATTTATGTTCTGATTTGTAACCTTTTTCTTTACACATGTATGACCGTAAAAATTTATTGAATATTAAGGCTTTAGCCAAGATTATCATAAATCATTCATATAGTCTTCTTTATTCTCTCACTTTGATATCCTTACTTACACATATCAATATAATATGTTAACATGAGGCAGTGAGGTAATGCGTACGTAAGGAATGCTTCTTTGAAAATTTTACCCTTATTTCACTGGTTTTTTCGCCTACCTCAAGATAAAATACGCTTAGCCTTTTTTCTTTCTTTTTTGAAAACATTTCATTTGTTCCACTGTTCAGGTTAGACTGCTTAATGAGCATCCCACTCAATTAGCTTAAGTAGCTGAGCAAAGGCCTAATGGCAATTAACAAAATTGGTTCACATTTCTTGCAAAATATTACAAAGTGAATACATTCGTCTGCAAGTTATGCTACTTGTCTTCAGTCTATATAACCATCGCAAAAGCCGAAGGATACAACTACACTTTCGGTTTCTATATCTATGATGTATGTGTAGATAGTACGTTAGATGCCTTTTTATGCAAGCTTATGACATATAAATTGCGTAGACTGCGTAGTCCATCAATTTTGGCACATACGAGACGTACACAGTATCTGTTATAACGTATCTGTATTCACTTAAAAGACCATTGAACGATCTCTTCTGCTTGTCATATCTGTTCCATCAAAACTTTGTAGGGATATTAAAAAAAAAATATAATATTCTCGGCTTTCCCTTGGATACTCAAGGGAAGGATTGACATTAAAACCTAAGTATTAGAGGGTCTCGACTCGTGACTGAAAAGTTCTACCTAAGGGAATATTCAGAAAATCGACAAAATAGTTTTCAATTCTAAATTCGAATATCCTAACAACACGGGGTTTTTAGTTTCTCATATTAAAATCCCTACACCTAACTACTATTTGCCAGGATAAATTAAAAACGATATTAGACCAACAAAAAAAATTGAAAATTCTTGCAGAGGAGCTAGTCGTAGTGTGTACCAATGTGAATGCTTTTTAGAAGGTCTCGTTAGCCAAGTGCTGGTAGATTCATTCTAACGCTGGTTTCAACCCGGGTGACTTACTGTCTGCTCAACCCTGACTTCCATTCTTACGACGATGTCCAAAAAATATGCCTTTTGGTATGCGGACACAGAACGCCAGTTGTCTTTCTCTTACGACATTGATATTTTATCTAAAAGACGGACGACGTTGTGGCTAACGATGGACAACATTTTGGATCATAAATATATGACCAGTTTTGCACAACCAATTCTCTAAAGTAGAAAAAAAACGGCATTAACGGAGTTGTACACTTAGCACTTGATCTATGATCTTGGGCGTAGTACCTTCTCTGGCAAGTATGAAAATATTTTCCCTAAATTTTAAGCCAAAAGGAGTAAATTCAACTTTTATATCGTTTACCATAAACACTGCAGCACGCCTTTCGAATATCAGTTATGTCCTTTCAGAGAGAGTAAAACAAGAAATACTTGCTACTATTGTATGAGATAAAAAGGAGAAGTTACGTTGGGTAGATGAAATTCATCGCGTATGTCTTCGATACGGTAAAATCATGATACGAGGTCTACGCATGCTAAGCTAGCAATAGCGAACGCGCAGCTAATTACTTCCGGATATCAACGTAGTGTCAACATAAATGTGAATTGGAATTCTGATGGTCGCTAGGAGCTTAATAGATTCTATATAGATAGACTATTTAATACTTGATTGTTAAACTAAAAGGAAACGTTAAACACGCAATAAAATTGTTTACCCAAAGATTTTATTGAAATATAATTGATTTTTACGAGATAAACATTTTTAGATGATTGTAATTAAAATATAATAAAAAAACACCTTTTTTCACAAACAACACCTTTTTAACAAAATATTCACACTTGTGATTTTTATGGCTTTTCAAACAGATTTTATGCTTCTGCTAGAGTCAGTTAGCGTCATCTCAAAGCGCTCTAGGAAAACACTACATGCACTTCTAACGAATTTCAACTAAAGGCGTTACATACATTTAAATATTATTAAATATATTTAAATGAGCTATACGTTGCAGTGAGTGCAAGGCCTGCACATTGTCTTTGCATGGATAGGTGAGAGAAGATGTGAATGTTTCGTTTGTACTAACTCTACACATGGATAACGTTTTTAACAAGCATTGCGTTTGACGTACAAGCAATAATAATTGTCATGATGAAAATGTTATTTTAATACACTTGCGATATGTATGCATGTAAAGACGGTTTCATTGCTTGCAGTGGGAGCTCTAGAGTCTAACTTATGAGCCGTCGAATGACAGTTATACCAAGCGAAACATAATTAAACAAGAAAACGTTGTCTTTAACTTGCTAACGTATGTAGCGAATATTTGAAGTTTCATTACTTTCATTACATGAACGATAAGTGCAACGTATGCTTGACTTGTGTTGTAAACATACAAATTAATGAATAATTCTTATGTAGTCATGTGTACAAATATTAAAATTGGTATTCAATCAAACATGCTCTGTGTGTACAGTAACATTTCAATAGACACATAACATGCTTACAATTTCAGAAAACTGGAGAAGCCAATCAATTGGATTTCTTTGTTCATTGATAGCTTTCGACGCCACTTTGGACTCAATTTAATTACTTTTACTGTTGCATTCTCTCTCTCTCTCTCTCTCTGTCTCTATCTTATTATTGAAGTTTTCATGTCTCCACGATTTATTATTTTTCTCGCCATTGTTGCTGTTGGTGCAATTGTCGATGTTGTCGATATTGTCTTTGTCGTTAATCAAACATTATTTTATGATTACTTTTATAGGCGCCACATAGCCACCAATAGTATCTAATGCTACGTGTTTTTTCACAAAGATTGTTTAATTGTGGACATCATTTAAAATATTTTACTACTAGACGTGAGAAAATTTGTTTTATCGTTGATAAAATAGCGTTTTTGTATCAAAACCAAAAATCCATATCTCTATACTTATGTTACAGCGGTGCAGTTTAGCTTAGGAGGTAAATCAACTTTTTAAGCTTTTTTTAAACTTCTTCGACTAGAAGGCAAGTGCCGGCAGTTTCGTTAAGAATGCTAGTATAAGTAAGAAAAGTATATTCGGCTGTGAACGAATCTTTTACACCCGTTTTTTTTTTTCTTATGAAAAAATAAGTAAAAAAAACGAAATGACGATACTCCGCCCACGTAACTGAGAACATCTCCGTTTTTCAAAAGGAACAAAAACTGCTTTTTGGTTATAACTCATAAATTACAGCAAATCATGCTACAAAAATATGAACACGTGGATATACATATACAAAATTATAAAACATCGGCCGCGCATAGTCAACTTTGTAGTGCGTCATAAATTCCTTTTTTTTCAAAACCTCTATAATGCACAGAAACAAGCTTCAAAAACCCCATAAACTACATAAATTCTTGGCCACTTTCAAATCCGAAATGCTGGGCATATTCACCCGTTCTTCTGTCCATATGTCCAAATACACAACCGTGTAGTATCTGTGGTAAATATTCTCCTCTCCACAAATATGAAAATATCGCCTTCAAACTTACAAGAGAATTAGAAAAAAATCCAAAGAATACGCCTACAACATACTCACTCGCCTATATAACACGAAATGTGAACACTTTTGCCTTCCGTGTTTTTCGCATGTTACTCATAAAGTACAACACAAACATCAGAAAAATTTCGTCTTTTATTCTGAAGATAGAAAAAATCCACCGCGCCCACCCAATATTATATAGTGTTAAAGCTTACTTCTTTTCCTTTTTTTCGGAGCCACGTGAAGGATTCGGACACGACCGAATATAATTTTCGTACTTCTATTTTATGCCCACCACTGAAGGATGGAAATATACTCATTTTGCGTTTTTCCATAATGTATGTAACGCCCAAAAGGAAACTTCAGAGACCCTATTAAGTAAATATATTCTTGATCAGCGTCAAATGCCGAATCGATTAAGCCATGCCCGTTTATACGTCTGCATGTCACTGTGAGACATTGGGAGTTTTTGCACGCAGGTCACAGCAGAAGATCGCAGTGGAACGTAAACTGAAGGCAACTCCGTTTTTCTTAAGAAAAGTTTGTAGGTTTTTGCTCTTTACTCACAAATTATATAACCGGGGCCTTATAGGTTAATCTTTTTTTAATAATATCAGCAATATGGCTATAAATGGGGTTGGGAGAGGAGAATGCCGCAAGGTAAGTGTTTCAATTCTACATTAATTGTGGTGGACGTGACGAAGGGGCAGATGAACTATTTTTAATAATACCTTTTAGTGAAAGATAAGCTTGATCGCAATCACTTTTTATGAGAATAAATAAAAGCGCGGGGCGTCAAAGATTTTAATGGCGGTGGGTATGCGAAATGCGGCCCCAGTCGAATATAACTTTCTCACTTGTTTTAACAAGGATCAAATTTGAGATAGCGATGTAATACTTTGCAGTCATTTTTTTCTTTTATGTCAAATAATTCATCCTCAGCGTTTTTGTTAGAGTTTCTTACTTATCATAAATTCCCATATAAATTATAATCTATTTTGCACGAAATTAGCTTATGCTACTTATGCTGCAAAATTATGCAATAATTTATTGCCGATACTAATAAACAACAAATTACGTACATTTTTAAATAATGTTATTACACATGTCTAATGAATGGAAACACAAGTTATTTGTAAATGGTAAGAGGAACAGAAAATATTGCGTAACGAATTTTTTCTTTTCTTTTTTTAATTTAATACTTTTTAAAATTGTGTCTTTATAGACAATAATCAGGAAGAATCGCACCCTAATGGCATAGACTGACGTATAATACGAAAACCAATATTTACATAAATTAGTTACACTTCCACAAAACCTAACAAATATTGAATTCTCCGCATTTAATATCACGTGCAGTAAATTTAATACTCCAGAAAATTATTGTTTAAGAGTAAAGAGCATAAATTAATAGAACCTAAAATGCAACCCTGCAAGAGGCAAAGGATTACACGTAAATCGACATTTTTCATTCTGCATGCAAATTATACCGAACAATATTTTATTAGCTAAATTGTGAATTATAACCATTGTCAACCATTTTTATTGTGTCTCGGCTTTCCTCTCTCTCTCTGTCGCCGTCGCGACATTATCGTAACACCAAGATTTTTTTTTTTTTTTTTTGTTTAATATACGAAATCCTGTGTAAGCTTTTATTCTAGCGTGACCAATTAATTTGATTGTAAATTTCGTATTAAATTCAAATATGTATAGGAAAGGAAGAAAAAACAGCTAGAAAGAATTACAGCTCCTGGATAGGGAAAAATCAACGGCAATGACAACAACAGCAAGAACAGCAACAGCACAATTTAACATGTAAAAATGTCAAACGTGTATGATAAGAATATTAATCAGATTTAAAGAACGAGGAAAAAGAGAGTTTCATTGGGTGCTTGGGTGCTTGGGTGCATAGCTTAACGAAAGGGTGGCTTTATCTGTCGACTTACACCGGTATATATCTTTGTGCACACACATACAGAGGCAAGCAGAACGATTTTGGAAAATGTTATTAAATTATATTGAAAATATAAAGAAAAACATTTCGCGCGCATGACTTTAAAACATTTGCAGTTAATTTGTTTTGCTTCTGTTCTTCACCAACGACATCCCTTAATTTTCATTATGAATGAACGAATATGCCCCGCTGCGTATGAGCGAAGCGTATAAAAAGTAGCGAATTATAATAGCGTGTAATTTTTATTGAAATGAAGAGAAATGAAACAAAACAAACAAAAAAAAAAATATTTTAAATAATTTCTTTTTAGTGCGTATGCGCATTAGATATGACATAAACATTCGTTTAATAAAAGAAGATGAGTCTCAGTGCAGTTTAGGAGTTTGAGAATCTCTGGGTAATCCCAAAGAAAACAAAATTCCGTATTCTTACAACATAGTGAGCTAATAGTTCTTTTATTATGTCGTTATAAGCATCACTGTTAAGCTGAGAGAATTTAATCAATTTCCATAAGAATGTTGATTGATTATCCTACGATTGATTATCCTTCGACGTACATTAAAATTTAATATTATGAACTAGTTTACGTAAAATATGTTAATCATTGAATGCCTATTCTTGTCAATTCTATGTAATTTGATGAATTAAATTAATTTTAATTTCATTAATGAATTTTAGTTTTAAATTAATTTTAATTTCATTAATGAATTTTAGTTTTAAATTAATTTTAAAATTAAGTAGAACTGGAATGTAAACAATTGGCAGCAGTAAGCATTTAAGGATTAAAGCCGTACCATCAAGCAATCGAACATGAGTCTATTATTTAAATATTGTCCACTATGCGAAGATTCTTAGGAGCAAAAAAATTTGCCGAAAGATTGCTCTTAACATTTTTAAAAGCTAGGCAATGGCCAGGCATTAAACAAGTGAAAACCTTTTCTATACACTTCGCTCGCTTCATGATAATTTAAGCTACTTAAGTATAAAGTATATTAAGATTGAGCGGATATATGGTACACGTAATTCAGAATCGATCTAAATTTGTCTATCCGATGCCTGTTCCATGGACGAACGCTATTGAAATGGATTGCATGTAGAACGTAATTTTTATAAAGAACAAATTTGAAATTTTTAATATTTCACGACGAAAATCGGTAGAAAATATTTTAACCCAAAAAATAAATGAAAAAAATTTGGGTGAATTAAGACCATACGATCGTTTCTCCCCAAACGTAATCGTTCTTATGAAAAATTAGCCTTTATACGGAAAAAGGGTACAGTTTTTCAATATTCGGACGTAAAATGAAACATGGCTTTTGACGATATATAGACTGTACATAACTGTACGTAGTCTTTCCAAATATATATTTTCCAAAAATATAAAACAATTGTTAGCTTTTTTCGAGGTTGTTTCAGATTTTTTGTATTACGGGCAAGTAAGCCCCTCAGTTCTTAACAACCTTTGTCTTTATTTCTTACCGAATTTATTTGCGACTGTGACAATTGCGGAAAAGGGATTCAAGATGATTCCGTCGCCGTCACCAGAACTAGGTCAAGTAAAAAAATTAATTGTAGCTAATCAAAGGTGCCTTTCATATAAACGAACGTCTACAAAAAAGTTTGGAACATTAAATGCTTTACAAAGTTTTCTTTTGGAAGCTTGGCATGATCCAAAATCATGTGCTCAATAGATCTAATGCTAAAAAAATGTTGTGATCGTAGCATGAAGTTTTTGATTTCCGAAAGTAATCTGACGAGAGATGTGTACATAAGGAAATAATACTTTTGGTGTTTAAGGTAATGTTTTAAAGTCTGTGATTCTAAAATGTGGACGGAAGACGGACATGCATGGCTAACTTGATTCCTCTATATGTGGTCCACGTTTCATTTCGTAAACCGTCTTCTTGCGCTGGGATAAGCCCAACGAATTTGAAGTTGGTAGCAAGTGTTACGAGCGACTGGTTGGTGACGGTGTCTGTCTATTTTCGGTGTGTAAGTTGTATAAGATTTCCCTTCAACTTTTCTGCCTTTGCCACTGTTAGGCAAACATTCAGACGCGCAATCTAGGGATAATCATTACAAGAAGCACTTTTGTTATTGGGTGAAATATTTATTTGCTTGCAAGATTTTTCAAACTATTGCGCAATTCCAAAAAAGCAACTATTTGTACTAATAAAAGGCTGAACAATTCGTCAGTTGTCAACATTAAAATAGGGTAAAGCACATAAGGTATATAGAAGGCCCCTCTTATGGAACACCCGAAGATAAATTAAAATATCTACTAAAGCTTAATATAAACAAATTAGAGTAAAATGTAACACCTGCAATATTATTGTTCTTTACTTGTTTAAGTGCTGCAATAATGTTAATCGTTGTATATAAGTTTTATAGATAACAAGAAGTATTAACAACTCCATTAAAAATTGCTGCTAGACATAAATTGTAATTTGGTTTCTTCTGGCAATACGAGGTTCTTTAGAAAAGTTTCCAGTCCAAAAAAATAGAAAATCTTTTTCTTTAAATTTTATTGCACACTTCTCCCAGCGAAGTTCCCGTCTCTTTAATCCTTGTATTTAGGGTTGTTGTCTGCAACATAATTATCAACGAACGACCCTAAGCTCCTGACTTATAGAAAATTCAAGCCCAGGGTCAACTTTTAGCTTAAGGTACGAAGAAAGTTTGATCAGAGATAGACCAGCATGGTGAAGAAATTCTAACCGCAATTTGTAAAGTACCAACCGCTGAGATGCGGGCCGACGTATTGCTATGGCGAAACAAACTCCTCTTTTGCTGTAAGTGTTTATATGCATTGATATCCTTATCAACATTACCTACTAACGCAAGGAAAATTTCCTTGTCGTCATAGCGGATGGTAATATGTATAAGAGTACTAATGACTTAAGATTGCAAAACTTACGCCATTTCCGATCAGTTCTCCGTTTTGCGTACTTTTTCACACGCATCATATGAATTGATAGAAACAAAGTATCCAACAAAAGATACGAGAAGGCTCCTTAAGATTGGAGACCTCCGCAGTAAAGGAACATAGGAAGGAGCATAGACAGATGTTCAAAGTGAAAGATTTGAAAATTAAACGAGATTTGAAACCGAAATATTTAAAAAGATGAAAATGTTTTGTGAACTATATACGCATCAGTTTTCTAATCGGAACCAAAATATTTTATCTAAAATGGATGTAAAAAGCTATACCATGCTTTAAAAACTTTTATGTTGTTTATATATTTTTCTTTAATATGACCAACCATTCGGATGAGGCCACCTATGTCTAACAAGGTGATGGATAGAAAGAAGAGAGTGGAAGAGAGGTGGAGAATGGCCGCAGCCTCGTGAATGTGTGCCTAACCGGTAAGAGTTATGTTCTTACTGACTGAGCATTCAATATAGCTCTGATCAAACATGGTTCAACCGCCCACTGTCTTAGTGGTCGCAGAGTCTCAACCGCTCGATTATGCGGCATCCCCTTAGGGCTGGTTTTGACAATTTCATACTAAACTTTCAGATCACTCTTCCAAATGTTTTTTTTTATAGTGACTTAAGTCGACAACTGCTACACACAGTTAGTTACTGATTTTACACGCACTTTGAAACTTGGTAAGTGAACATGTGTGCCAAGTTTCAACTTCCAATTGTAATTTCTTTGAATGTGATAGCAAAAGGGGACGGATGACGTATACGTGTACTTTACGGAAGCTCTAATTTCTGGTAAGTACAAACGGGATGGTAAAATTAGCATACCCTCGACGGTCTTAGCATTTGATCGCTATAAAAATTTTATTTCAAATTTCTATTTTATATTATACTCATTTTCGATTTAGTTGTTTTTATACATGTCTCACATGTATTAACTAATACTGATGCTGCTGTTGTAATGCAATGATTGAATGACTATTTCATGTTGTGTTGATCTTACAACACTGTTTATTGTCTTTAGCATAAACATATTTTTCATAAACTGGCTGTTTTCGGCTATTAGTTTTTTATTTTAGGTAAATAATTTCACTTAAAATCCATCCATCTATGATCATATGTGTTGTATAAATGAAATCTTCTTAAAGCGAAAAGATAGCGCAACATAATAAATACGGCATAGATCCTAAATAATGTACAGATCCTAAATATGCTATATGTAAACAATATAAGCACATAAATGTGTTCAATGTAAACAACACGAATCGATAGAACACTAAATATTTCCGAAAGCAATTATGCTGAAGAAAATTGAAATGAAAATCATAAATATATTGAATTTGTTGAAAAATTTAAATCGAATCGAAAAGATTTATAAAATGTTAATAACTTCCTATTCACAAAAAATTTAAAATAAAAAGATATTTTGATTTCTTTAGCTGAACAGGTTCTGAATTTTATATCCATAAGCTTTTATTGTTCCAAGTACATAGTGTTGTACACTGAACAGCCAATTTTTGCATGAACTTACTTAGGCGGCATCCCCTTACTTCCCTTCAGTTCGATTGACGACCCATGCGCTGTCTGAGCAAGGCTGGCCATTGATGAGATAACGCTAGAATTACTCCTTTCGTAAATAACCTTAAAACAGCCTAAGTAAGAAACTCATGCTCCGTTAGAAATATGAAAAAATACATAGCTAATGAGGCATAATTTGCATACTAAAGAATCACAGCTTCCTTGTTAATGATTCGATTTGATGTAAGATATGTGGACGTTGGCATGCAGCTCTCAGAGCCACTATCTGCTGCGCGCCTTAGTGATTACCGCTCTCCCTACAGCGAGTTTGGATAATGTATTCGCAGTTTTTCCAAAACGCTTTATAACATTGGAAGCCTGAGTGCTTCCATAGTTGATAATTACTACTCGGTAATATAAGTCGTCTCCTTTGTAACCGCGTGCTTATCTTGCTGTTTATTCCTGCGTTCGAATTACATTCTCAAAAGTTTGCTTCTGTTAATTGCTTTCAACCTCTAATTTCCACAATGTTGAGAGACAAACTATCTTGAACTTAGTCCTTGTAATGAGCTCATTTTAAATGTCACACCTTCCAAATGTAGACGCAACGTATCCAAGTCAAAATAGAGACAAGCTTACAAAAGCCAACAAAGTTGAAAATATGAAAAAGCTTATAAACGAGAAGAAGACTACCAAAGACTTACTAGTGTCTCATATTTTTCCGAGGCAATGAAAGAATAGTCAAAGCCATTGGAAGACGATACGCGAAACGAAGTACGTACGCTTTTGAATTTATTGAAACCTTATAATGTAAGTTTTGGTGCGATTACTCAATTCTAGCGGAGATATACAAAAGCAACAAAACATTTTAGTTTTCATTATAGGACGTATATGTAGGTACAATAAATTGCTAAAATCAATAAAGCAAATCAAAGTCGCAAAGTATTTTATGCGAAATACAAGAGCGACTAACAATAAACAATGGATCAAATCGTTGGTTGGAGAATGAAACGAATAGAAATACACACAAAGCAAGTTCCATTTGCAAATCGTTTATCATTATTTTGACCTTATCGCTGTGCATGTGCGTACTGAGTGGAGTATAGCGAAGAAAGTTAACAATCAAAGTCAAGAGTACAAGAAAAAAAAAAAATAGAAAAACTGAAAACCTGAAAGTCGGAATTTTTTTTTATTTTTAAACGTGTGTATGTTACATTTCATAATAATAACAACAATAAGGACAGCAGGAACGATTTATTGCAGGACTCTACAATTTTTCCTTTATAGAGAAAACACAATTTTTATCAGAGCATAAATATTGATGAGTAACTTTACCCTTTTCATGTAATACGAGCATTTCGCAAACGTTGAAATCAAAGATTGAATGACTATACAGCGCAGGATGGTTGTACGCTCGGACAGACTTACAAAAAAAAAAAAAAAAAGAAGTAAAAGCAGACATTTACCATATTACTTGCTGGTTTATTTATATAGATATGTATGTATTGACAGCAAAGAACGAGGGCACCCCTTTTATTGATTGTTGTGTTGTTTTTTTATATGTCTTTTCTTTATTTTGCTGTTGTAAGAATTTTATTATTATTCGCCCATAACAGTACGATATGTATTATATATAAAATCTATAAGGACCAAAACGGAAATGCTATTTTGCTGTTATTGTTTTGCTTAACGTATAGCCGGCACTTGCCGTTTATGATAAGAGAGTTCTTTCAAATCATACATAAATTCGACTTCCTTTTGTGTTTTGTTTTATTGTTTAACCCCTTTAACATTACTCCCGCCTTTAATTACTAAAGAGAAAATTATTAAATAGTTTTTGTTGACTGTCGATGTTCGATGGACTAACTTTACTCACACTTGCACACAAAAATTATTGCTATTATTATTAAATGATTCGGAATAAATGAAATGATTTAATGAGTCCTCTTACGGAAGAGCACTTTTGGTTTTCTATAGAATTTTTCATCAAGAATATTTCATTAATGAGCTATCCAGTAATTGTTACAACTTGTTTCATGTAAATGAAAAAAAAAAAACAAACAGAAATTAAAAAGATTTCATTTCAAAGGTATATTATGACGGAAGAGGGGTACATTCATTTCGTCAAAACGTCCAAAAGGAAGCTTCAGAGACCCCACTAAGTACACATATCCTTGATTAGCATTAAATTCTGAATCGAATTGAGTATGTCCGTCTGCGCAATGTCTGTTGCACATATTCTCCTGGCCGCAAAAATGCAGCTATCGACTTCAAATTTGACAGAAACATTGCCAGTTCTTGCATGCAGATGGGTGTCAAACGAGGGGGATTTAAAACGATCGAAGAATACGTTTACAGTTCTACGTAAACTGGGAACACCTTCGGTTTTCAAAAAGAATAAGCAGTTGGCTTTTGGTCATTACTCATAAACTGCACCAGATAAAGCTACCAAAATATGAACGCATGTCTTTCGGGTGATGCTGCAGTAGCTGTACGAAGATTGAAAAAACTTGGACTGGCCTATTCAGTTTTGGAGTCTGTCCTAATATCACTTTTTTTTAAAATCCTTATAACGCACAAAGCAAGCTTCAAAAGCCATATAAACTATAAAAATTCTCGATGAGCTTCAGATTCGGAATGCACCTGTACATGTTCATCCGTTCTTTTGTCCATCTATCCGCCTCCGCAGCCGTGTCGTATCTGTGATAAAGATTCTCCCGTTCGCCTACACAAACTTTTTCATTATTATAGAGTATGAAAAATTAGTTCTTTTCCTTTTTTTTAGGAACACTGTGATGGGTATCGGACATGAGCCAATACAATTTTCTTACTTGTGAAAACAGAGCTCTTTAAATTTTTCCTGGGACAAAGAAATCTCGGCATGAAGCAGCGTTTGTGGTCTTCACCATAAAATCGTTCCACCTTTCTTCTAAAGGAATTATTCTTGAAAGTTTTGTAAAGGCTAAGATATACAGCGTAGTGTTTATTTTACTTATGCACTACAAGCTTATCTTGTAATATTTGTTGTTTTTTGTTACACGTAACTTGTGCTACGGCATATTAAGTTTTTTTACAGATCTATGTGACACTCAGAGGAAGTAATTCCTACTTGATATTCGTTGATTTCCCCAATTTTCATTTGGAAACCTAGACATATTAATTTTATCTCCAAAATAAGACTTTCTGCTTCAACGGTTAACTGTCGATTTTTCTTCAATTAATTTGTCTAAAAAGTCTCACAATGCTCGCTATATTTTGGCTCTTGTATTCAGAAAATACTAAAGTTGCTGTTTGGGATTAAAATTGTGACCTTTTTTGGTGAAAGAGCAGAAGAGCTCAAGGCAAAAAAAATGCCTTGCGTTTTAAGCGCTACCACGCCTAATTTTTGCCAACACTTTTTTAATGTATTTTAAAGATCTTCCTCCACATAAAGACAAAAATAAATAAAAGTATGCAGTGCTTTTCCAAATTAACATAAAAGACAAGGAAGAATGCAATAGTAGGCCATGGCTCTTTATTAAGTAGTAACACAATAGTGCAATTGACATTTCAATATAAGGCATTTTTTGGGACGTGATCGAAAAGGGTTCAGGGTTAGTTTTGGGCCAAATTTCACTAAAATCTCCCAAAAGTACAATGTGTGTTGAACATAAGAATAGAAGACGAACAGATGGACATACGTACAGACAAGATCGGATCAATTCAGGAAGTGGTTCTAATAAGAGGTAGGTGCATCTCACGCACTCTTTCGGGTGTTGCATACTTCGGCACAAACTTAATATACCCTTGATCCACAAGTGATGTAGTGTACAATGACTACAAAGGTTTTTTTTACGAGAGGATGTGTTTCTATTACGTTATATGATATATAATACATCTCAAACCCCTACCTTTTCTTCCTATTCCAGACGTATGGAATTTCGCATATTCAAAATGTAATGCGGACTACGAAGAACAATAATTTTGTTCGCCTTACTTACAACGAACGTTACGTTCGAGAATCTGACCTTCTAATGACTTCGCTAATGATAGAACCAGCTTTTATTATATTCTATCTGTCCGTCTTGTATTGCTTTGTTCAATCCATGAGCTGCAATTTTCTAGATATATAGATGAAATTTGGCACACTGACGTACTTTGTTCGGATTGGACCACTCTTCCCATCTTCTTCACACATGATGCCTTTTTGTAGAGTATAGGGTGCAGTGGCAGTCGGGGGCGCTTAAGGGCGTGAGCCGTGGTCCACTGTAGTGTCTTTACTTGTTTATAAATATTTTATGTTCGGTTTTCAATAAAAATGCTATACAATAATAATAAAGTCAGCAAAAATATATGAATATGTGTAAGTGCAGTAAATACATAAATGTGTATAAAGTGTATATTTAGAAGGATATAAAAATTGATCCGATTTGTGCAATTTTCTTGCATAAATCGTTTTTGAATCACAAATCGTACGTGCGTGGCATACATTATTAATTTGATTGAAATTTAGTATGAAGAACACAAGTTCGTCCGTCATACGGTATAATCAATACAATGATAAATTAGGTAAAAATGACATACATTGTATTTAACACTCCTTTTTAAATTCTGCTGACCTCTCAGTGGTTAGATCTATTTTGCATTGTGGAGGTTGTATATAAGAATGTAAAAGTACATGCTTAGGTAACGTTCCGTACTATCTTCATACCCTGCCTTCTTGAAGAGTGAAATGAAAATATTAAAGCAATATTTTGCTGCAGTCTTATGTAAATACATGTGGATGCGTTTGTAACTTTTACTTTACGGAGGTTTTCTTTTTTTTTTGCTCTCCGAAACTTTGTTTTACCAACAATAACGTCATTATCTCACCTGAAGCACTCAAGCAAATACTTAAAATAAAAAATATCAAAAAAAAAAAAAAGATAATAAAAACTTTTATTTTATTCTCTTAAAATTTTTACAAAACTAAAGAGGACCAGAGTGGAAACAAAATTATAAAGTTAGTATAAGCGATGAGCACGTGTTTGGATGTGTGTATAAATACATTTTGAATAAAAAATGCATATATTGCAGGAAAGCAGCAGCAGCAACAGCAGCAGCAACAGCAGCAGCAGCGGCAACAGCATAAAATAAGTTTTAAAAAAAATATTTCGAAATGTATTATAAAGAAAAAAAAAAAAGGATTTTTCTTCTTTTTTTTTGTGTCCATATTCAGGTAAGGTAGAGGTAAGTAAAGATAGGGAAGAAGAAGTGCTTCAGTATATACTATGACTACACACGGTATGTGTGTACGAGTATATAGGGACGTTAAGGTAATACAATGAAAACGCAACCAGAAAGTCATATTATGGCACAAAACTTTTGTCTTCATAGAGTTTTCCTTCCTGTGTGACTAAAGGATAATTTCTCTGTTAAAATAATACCGAGAGAAATTAAAATCACCAAAGAACGAACAAATGCAAAAAAAGGAAAAAAATATTAAGAAAAAGATTTCAGGTACAACAATAAACCTCAGTATAAATGAAATAAATGTATGAATACGTTGTGTGTGTGCGTGTGTATGCGATGGTAAGTAAACGAATTAAAATAGACAAAAACCTAAATAGTTTTCCAATTAAACTTTATCCTTTTATTGTTTGGCACAAACATTTTACCGGTTTCATGGCCTGTCGCCTCTTTTAACCGCAACGAAATGAATAAATGAATGAATGAATGACTGAGTGAATAAATGAATGATTATCTTTTTATTTTTTCTATTTTCTTATTCTTTTTTTGCTTATTTTGTTCCAGAAAACGAAAAACTTTAGGTGCATGTGCACATGTATAGCACATTCATGTACATACATATGTTTCTCTTGCATTTATTTGCGACTACTGTCAGAAAGTTTTTTCAAGATTTCTTACGCTTCTTTATAAATATATATGCACGTTGCGGTAAACGACGAAAAGGAAAACGACGATAGTCCTTTACGTTACCGTCTAATGAATAGAATCTTAAATCTCTTAGTTATTTATGTTAATTTCGAGTGGAAGCAGTGTTACTTTTCGTACTTGCAAAGTTTTTAACTAAGGTGTCCTGAGTTATTCTAGACGGTCGTGGTAGTTCGTATCACGAGCTTACGAAGAGATTATGAGGAGAACATTCCTCAGTCTGAGATGTATGAAGATACGATGCTTCTGTCATAAGTCTGTTGATATCTTCTTCTCGGTTTTATCAGCCTGAGACAGGATTCTACTTGTAAAGCAGATTAGCGAAGAGAACGTTTAGCAGAAATAGAGATAAATCTTTACAGATCATACTGACGCTAAAAATATTGGTTACAACTTTTTATTTTTCCAACATCGAGATAAGCAAACTGCTCTCTCTCTCTCTCTTTCTCTGTCTTTCTATCCCTTTATATCTCTTTCTTGTTTTTCGTGTGTTTACGTGTGTGTTTCTTTTTTTGGGAACGCGGGAGGAG